>CAIGRR010192529.1:0-15041 GCA_903798365.1 Fraxinus sp. 1973-6204 | reverse complement strand
TATTATATTTGTAAATATTTTTTGCAAGGAATGCGTTTGCAATATTTAGAGCCTGTTTGGTACGGCTTAAAATCCAATTAAAATTGAAAATATGGCCGTTATTGGGTCCCACCCGTCTAATAAAAGTCAACAATAACAGCTATATTTTCAATTTTAATCTGATTTTAATCTCTACCAAACACCCTAGACCAGTTCTTTCCATGCAATAAGGAATTATAATTATAATTGTGTGATTAAAAATTATTATGATTATGACTGAATTTACAAATTATGTATTAATTTGTATTCAATCAGAGATTTAGTGGGTAAGCCGCCTTTAGAGATTGATTTATTATAATAGTAAAGTAGATAAAGCTGTCGTCAACATTTGGAAAAGAAAAAAAGGAGAGAAAAAAAAGTTGGCGAACCATTAATTAGATTCCCTATTGCTCAAAAAGGCTATTTTCTAAATGAATTTTTTAAAAAAAGTTATTTACTTGTTTCATAAAACGTCTGCCGTCTCTTGACCATGAACTTGTCGTGGTCTCCTATTCGACCAATTATCTAATTTTTTGGTCGATGGACATTATTTAAGATGAAGCTCTTGTTCAAGAAAAGAACATTAATTTCCCAAAAGGGTTATGGGATAATGGTACTTACCTTATGTTTGGCAAGTTGTTCAATATAATAGACTTTACTAGTAACTTATTATTTACACATTTCGTATAATCCATAACTTATAAACACATTAAAGAATTACCAAACACTCGTAGTGTCCTCGCTTTCTCAAACATAAATTATATTTTATAAAATGTAATACCAAAAATGACATAGGGAAGGCTCCTCACCCTCCCTCAATGGTGGGCTAGTTCCAAGAATTGATATGAAAACTGATAACTAAAGACCAAACGCCTTTAATTTGCTTATAAGGGACTCAAAATGTGGCTGCTTATAGTGAATCCATCAGCAAGTAACACTTTGTTGATGGACTTGAGCCAAGTGCCAAATGATCATTTGATGGTCCATATCTCATCTTGTCCACTATCACAAGGAAGAGTAAAGCCACTGTATCTTGTACTTCGTGTCTACTGGTAAAACAAAGCCCAACTATGTTTTTAACTTAAAGATTAGTTTACCGTTTTGTCGTATAGAATTAATAACTATGAATCGAACAAAATGGAAAACCAAAAGATTGATATGTCAATCTAAGTTTATTGAAGAACAAAACGACAAACAATACCGTTTTGTCGTATAGAATTAATAACGAGTCAAACAAAATATTTATATAGTCGATCAAAATTTACTGAATCTAGAACTTAATTGGTCGTTAGAGGTAACGACCAATGACTCGAGGTGTGCAATAAAAATTCATGGATACCAGGACTTCTGGGACTCTAATGAGATGATGGCTACAGCCCACCAATTTTACAAAGTTGTAATACTTTTGACCTCAATACACCTTATACTCGTAATCTGCCTTGTGAATCTTTATTATGTAAAGAATTTATTATTTAATTCCTGAAATTCAGTCAGATTTTTAGTACCTCAGATCTAAAATACATGAAATCTTAGGATTACTGTAATGTGACATCCCATGTTAATAAAGACACCAATAATGACAATAATCTAAGTGTCCTTTTGTAAAGTCAATATGATTGTGAGGAGGATGCTGCAAAACTCCTTGACTCCACCTTTGTGTCACCTAGCAAAGATGCTATTCCCCTATAATAATCTCTGCATTCTTGATTATAATACTGATTAAAATCAATGGTATTGATGAGAGCATTAATTATCATTTATTCCATCATTATTTTTATGTTTATCCCATCAGAAAGGTTTGAAGAGAGCATATTGGTGACTGAGGGAAATTGGTATATATATATTATTTTAAACTAGTTCTCATCATAAATCTCAGTCAAATTTTTCTCTCTCTGTTTAGAGAAATGTGGGATCATTGTGAGAAATCATGACCTTCCAAAGTTTTGATTTCATCCATTTATGGTGGTGGAGAATTCTCATAAGTTCTCTCCTTGGAGCACAGTGTTTCGGGCTCAACGATGACGGGCTTCTCTTGCTATCTTTCAAATACAGTATTTTGAGCGATCCATTTGGTGCTCTACAGAGCTGGAATTACCATGATCAAATACCATGTTCGTGGAATGGTGTTACCTGTGGCACTCCAGGATCTGCCGATGCCTATTTACGTGTCACGGGCTTGTCTCTTCCAAATTCAGGGCTTCTTGGTTCAATTCCAGCCACTCTTGGTATGATGCAGCATCTTAGAAATCTAAATCTCTCCAACAATTCTATTAATGGTTCAATTCCCTCCTCTCTTTTTACCGCTTCTCAGCTTCAAGTTCTTGATTTTTCCAACAACGTGATTTCTGGTACACTGCCGGAGCTTGTAGGAAAACTCAAGAATCTTCAGGTATTAAATCTTTCCGACAATGCCATTGCCGGAAACATACCGGAAAATCTAAAAACTCTTCAGAATTTAACTTGCATTTCTTTGAGGAATAATTATTTTTTTGGTGCACTTCCTGGTGGGTTTAATTCAGTTCAAGTTTTAGATCTGTCTTCCAACTTGATTAATGGATCATTACCTCTAGATTTTGGAGGCAATAATCTGAGTTACTTTAACGTGTCATTTAACAGACTATCCGGCGAAATCCCACCGGAATTTGCCACCAAAATTCCTTCTAATGCAACAATAGATCTTTCATTCAATAATTTGACCGGTCCAATTCCAGTGTCCAACGTTTTCTCTAATCAAGCCACCAAATCATACTCCGGCAATCCTGAATTATGTGGGAAGCCACTGAACAATCCTTGTCCAATTCCATCTTCAATTGCAACTCCGCCAAATGCTTCAGCATCACCAGGCTCTCCACCAGCAATCGCCGCCATACCCAAGACCATAGACTCAACTCCGGCAACTGCTTCACCAGTCGGCACCACCGCAAGTCCACCACAAGGAAAGAAAAGTGGGCTTAAGACTGGAACTATCCTGGCAATAGTAATTGGAGATGCGGCTGGAATTGGAATCGTAGCACTGATTTTCATGCACGTATATCATCTGAAGAAAAGGAAAAGCATAGAAAATACGATAAAAGAGGAGGCAGAAAGTGCCAAAGAGTTTGACTGGGCATCTTCTTCATCTTCCGAGGAAGAATACAACTGGTTAAGAACATGGACTTGTTTAAAGAAACAGAGACACGCCGAGGATGAAGAAATCCCAAATTCAGACAGCAAGGAGAACGAGGTTCTTTCCGAAGATCAAGAAAATCACCCACCCCAAGAACAGAAAAATGGTTCACTTGTAACTGTCGATGGCGAAAAGGAGCTAGAATTAGAGACTTTGCTTAAGGCCTCAGCCTACATTTTGGGTGCATCAGGGTCTAGTATAATGTACAAGGCAGTTCTTGAAGATGGCACCACATTGGCAGTCCGCCGAATAGGCGAAAATGGTGTGGAGAGGTTCAGGGATTTCCATAATCAGGTTCGCGTAATTTCTAAATTGGTGCACCCCAATTTGGTTCGGATTCGAGGATTCTATTGGGGCACTGATGAGAAACTGGTCATCTACGATTTTGTTCCCAATGGCAGCCTGGCTAATGCACGTTACAGTAAGTCCCCTGACTAACTTTGTTCTTGTGACCAATTTTCTTACCAGGAGGATTTTTATTTTTTTATTTTTTAAATTTTCCCTTAATTTATTTTTCTAAGAATATGCATGATTAGATACTCAATTTAGCTAATTTCTTGGATTACTACCGGGCACAAACACGATTAAGACGTCATATTTTGATGTAATTCAATGTAAGAGAGTACATTTTTGCTAACGTGAGCCAGCACCAAGTCTAGACGGTGGAGTTGTTGTAACTGAACCATGGTTTTTACAGCAATCCACCAAGACTAGACGGTGGAGTTGTTGTAACTGAACCCATGGTTCATGATAGCGCAATATGCCAAGCATAAGGCGCCAAATGTCGGTTTGTAATTTGTAGTAGTCAATTGCATTGAAAAGGACTAGCTTTGAAATGAATGGCATCATGATAAATGCTAACTTGCGCGTTTTGGGTTATAATATTAGGGAAAGTTGGCTCTTCACCTTGTCATTTACCATGGGAAATGAGGCTCAAGATAGCAAAAGGCGTTGCTCGTGGACTCTGTTACATCCATGAGAAGAAGCATGTGCATGGCAACCTCAAGCCCAGCAATATTCTGTTTGGCCCTGATATGGAGCCCAAGATCGGAGACTTCGGGCTCGAAAGGCTTGTAACCGGGGATAACAGTTACAAGGCTGGTGGATCTACTCGGCATTTGGGTAGCAAGAGGTCCACAGCCTCTCGTGAAAGCTTCCAAGATTTTGCTAGTGGGGCTACCCCGAGCCCCAGTCCAAGTGCTATAGGCGTATCGCCCTATCATGCACCGGAGTCATTGCGAAGTCTCAAACCCAACCCAAAATGGGACGTGTTCTCATTTGGTGTAGTGTTGCTTGAATTGCTGACAGGTAAAATCATTGTTTCAGATGAAATGGGTCCGGGCTTCTCACTCGGGGCTACCACATCATCGGTTGAGGAGAAGGGAAAAGTGTTGAGGATGGCTGACATGCCGATCCGAGCCGACGTGGAGGGAAAAGAGGATGCTTTCTTGGCACTACTAAAATTAGGATACAGTTCCATATCTCCTGTCCCACAAAAGAGACCATCCATGAAAGAGGTCCTTCAAGCACTCGAGAGGATTCAAACTAGTTCATTTTCTTCATCATACCATTATGTTCATTAGCAATGATAGATGGACCAAATTGTAGAGATGCGCATGAATGATTGACTGACATGCTCTCAAGTTATCAATTAGAATAATTGACCATAGATTTATCCGCTCGTTTTGCAGTTCTCTAAGATCCTATATTATCTTCGTCCAACATTCATTACTATACTAGTCGAGCGATAGAATTATATATCATATTTCCTTTTCCTAATATATTTTTTTGAATTGAAATCATTTTCCTCGTCGATTAATGGATTCTGTATGGTTTTCTTTTGGTAAGGTGGTATGATTCTGTCTCAGTACATGGCCATCTAGAATTTTCATAATGTTGGTTGACAATAATCAAATAATTGCAACTGCTACAATTTTTTATAACCAAACCTTCTTGGTCAATGCATCATTTCATTAGGGTATGATTTGAGTAAAGTTGTCATAATAAGAAAAATTATTGAAAAGTCTAATTTCTTGAGCCATCGTTGACCAGAGAAAACGTAGACTTGCCAATAATTTTAACTGGATAGGAAAGGTACCTATAATGTCATATGTCTTTCCGTTTGTAAATTATTCGTACTACTAATGATTGAGTCTTTTCCACTAAAAATAGCGATAAATCGAGATAATAGTTTTACATTGTATGGAGTAGATGATCAATATTAGGGAGTTGAAGTTGGGTCGATTTTAGGCCTACTCGACACGAAATCGTCCAAGTCGATTTGGGTGCATAGATGTCCACATCGATTCAATCACGTTGCAACAACCAAACCAACCGAAACTAATTCGGTATGAATATGTTCAATTTGTAATATTGATTTGGTTTTGGGTTCAAGTTAGTTAAGAAAATAAATATTAAATTTTATAGATATTTGGCCAATTAGTAGGTCAAATTTTAAGTTTGCTAAACTTATCACACACACCAACAATAAAAACGTCCATTCCAATCATTCAATAGCACAAATCAAGCCATCAGAGTGAGATATTACACTCATCCAACAAGCACACATCGAGTTATAAATGTATAAACATTACATGTGAGTTGGTTCGGGCTGGATGTTTAACATGCAACCGACTGGACCCAATTCGATTTGGGTCAGGTCAGTTTGTCAATTAGTAGTCCAACCCTAATTAATATGAAATTGACATATTCGACTACTTATCGAAAAAAAAATTTGAAAAATATTAAAACATACTTTAACGATATCAATACTTTGATATTAGTTCGAATTAAAACAAAGTCTAAGAGAGAGCATAGCTTCACCACAAATTAGATAGAGATCGTTTCTTTCAGTTCAAAAACGTACTTTTGTCCTCTTAAACATTACAAAATCAATGTACAAATGGCAAAGTCCTAAACATTATTTGACTTCGACAAGTACTATTAAAGTTTGACAATCTTAACTTGCAAATCTCTATAATATTGACCATGGACAAGGTTCTCACATAGTCGAAAAATACTTTCATATTTTTCTATTTGGTTTTTATTTTCACAGCTCAATCCATATCAAGTGAAATGAGGAGATAAAGAAACTTCTTGAGTAGGGGCAAGAATATAAATTATGAACTAGTCTACAATATTTTCACTATTGAGATTATCTGGATAAGTCAAGAATTTGAAATCATATAATATAAACTGTTACTAATGCAAAATAGTTAGAAGGGAAAATCATAAATCAGTTGAAAATGAGGAAAAACAAGAAGGGCCTACAAAAACACGCGTAATTTTTAACTCGAGTGTCAAATTTACCCGAACAAATACAATTTGAAAAAGTTTTGCAGTTCTCTATAGTTTTTTCGGGGTGGTGATTGGCTATGGCCAACATCGTCAAGCTTTTTGAGGTCAATTGCTTAGGGGTTTATTCTAACATTTTTTTCGGTGTGAGTCAATTTAAAGGTATTTTTGTTGTTTTTCCCGTTTTCTAGTTCTGTTTGAATTTATCTATCGAATTAGGGTTCGCTTTGACTCTTTAAATATTGTTAAGGGTTTGAAAACCCACGATTATTTTTGAATATATATTTCAGTTTTGCATATATGGTGGATTACAATATTTTTCATGTCCGTTCGAACGAAATTCGAGCAACACCCATTTGTATGTTACGAACAAGACCCGTTTATTATTAATTCATATTTTCGTTCTGCGTCCGTTATGAAAACGAACAACAGCAGCACTAATGTTGTGTGAAAAATGACTTCCTCTTTTACTAGTAAATCCACAGACCACAAACCTCTATATGACCCATATTTCTTAAAACTCTTTTTTTTTTTTTTTTCAAATTCATTTTTGACCACAAATTTAATGGAATTCATAACTTTTTTTTTTAACTTTTCAATCATACATTTTATTGATTTTATCAAAATCTACTAAAAAACTAATATTTATCAACACCAAATATAGGCTTGTTGAATTAAACGTTTCCATTGAAACTTGAAAGGAGTATTTTTTTTGCTTCCATTTAGTGCTATTTGTGTCAATTTATAAAGTGCGCTGTCATTTGCAGGTCCAACTGAAAAATGATGAATAGGCCCAGCCCTAAATTGCAAAGCCCAAATTTCTTTACCATTTCAAAAGCGAGAAACTCCCGCTTAAGCCCTTCTATCAATTTAGAAATGGCGACAAATATCGGTATGATGGATTCAGCCTATTTTATCGGAGATCGAAAATTCTGGCTTGGTTCAACTCTACTTTCTATCTCAACCTATCGAAAGGTGGAAAGATACGTATTTTCTGTATAATAAAACCCTAGTTTCACTCTTTCATCAAGTTAATCGAAAGAATACCCATTAAATTTATTCTAGGTTGCTACTTATTGAATACAAAAGTTACTTATTGCTCACTTGTTTATTCAAATTGTTAACCATCCATCATTGGATTGGAGTGATATTCATTACTCACGCATGACAAAAATTGTCACATGTTGAACATAATACAGAATGAATGCTCATTAAACTTATTCGTACATTACAGAATGAACAAAAGCGATCAATTTTCTTTTTCTAAAAAAAATTATATCATGGGATGATTCTCTAGCGTGTTAGAATCTGGCAGGTGGGATTTGACTCTCCACAACTACACCGAACTAATAGCAATATGCAAGTGAAAGACCACTTCTGTAGCCAAAATCTTAGGAAAAAATATCCTAAAATATATAAGCCATAGAGCAGATGACCATTTCAACGTATCAAGAAATTAATAATACAGCAACAATAACACCAAAATGAGTGCGTCAGATAACAAGGTGCTACTTTTGGACCTCTGCTATGTTTTTCTAATGTAAATATGTTCTACGTGACAATATTTGTTTTTCTGCGGAAAAATTTTCCATCTCGATTTCGTCGAATTAAATCAAACTAATATAAAGATGAGAAATTTCCGTGGAAGATTCATTCCATCTCGATTTCGTTGAATAGAGGTTAAATTTTAATCCCAGATTGTTGTAAATTTTGTTTCAGGTCATTGAAACTGGGAGTGCTCAATGTCTAAATGAGAAGAAGGTGGACACTACCGATTTCCGGTCATCAGCAGGGCGAGGTCAAGAGCAGAAGCCAGTGCAGGTTATTCATCAGACATATCCTCAGCCACCGGCCTCAAACACCAGCGGTGGTGTCCTCACAAATGCTGCCGCTTCTGTTGCATCCACCCTCCAGTCTGCCAAGGAAGCAATTTCAGGAAAATAACTTTACACAATCCAATACTTTCTTGTAATCCATTTGGTAACTGTTATTTGGTTTATAAATTAACACTCTCTTAATTTTGATTATATATAGCATTTGTTGATATCAGATGAATCCAGTTATTGCTTTTTAGTCCTGAGAGCACTTTTTACATACTTTTGTAAATGTAAATGTTAATTTTTTATTTTTTATTTTTTAAATCTTGTGTACTTAATTTTTATATCATGAATTTTTGGTGTTCTGCAACAATCCTTAAAGATATTATCATTATATAAAAGTATCAACCAAACACCAGAATGGCAGAATCTATACCAGGAACATTATTTTGATCTGTGGAATTTTTCAACAAATCTCGAGTTTACATGTACGAAGGTAATAATGGGCTGAACTAGAATGTTACAAGATTTTAGCTTCTTTTCTCACGTAATAATATCCAATAATATAAATTATGAAGCTATATTCAAAATCAAGTTGACGGTCTGCCATTGTTTGTAAGTTGGTCAAAAACATCTTTTGATAGCCACTGATGAAAATGATACTTTATTGCTGTTGCTAATGGAATAATCTGAAATTTTCCTGATGGTGATATCCCCTTCTGCAATTTATTTAAGAATGTTATGTTTAATATCAGAAAATGATTTGCGTGCCCTTAAGAAAGCCATGGCCTCTGGTGTAAGTCCCTACACAATGCAAAATGAGTATTTAGTGAAATGAAAAGGAGCCATTTCTAAATGGAAAAAAGAGAACAAGATTTGTGCCTTTATTCCATCTAGATCATATCAGAATCCTATTCTTTTTTTATCCTTGGCTCCTTTAGTCCGTTAGTTTTTCTTTCTATATAGCCTTTTCAAAATCATTTTTCCATATTTTTCTAAGTCTATATTAACAAAAAATAATTTCTTCCATTAGATATTAAGTACATCAAACTTTGACACTTTTGAATTATTTAATTGAACGCTTAACGTTAAGAAATTTATTTTTAGTAATGCGTCGGGTTGTTAGAATTCAGGGCGTGTACTACTCATAGCTGAGTCCCAAAAGTTTATTTAGCCATTTGTGTTGGAGATGTGTGATAATTCTTTGCTCAAGAAGGTACTACTTAATTAAAAGATTGGTGATCCATTTTGATGATGAAATTGTGTCCCTCCAGGTAACGTAGCCACTTTGCCCACAACAATGACTAGTAACAACAACTCTTTCTCATTTTTTATCCTTGGCTCCTTTAGTCCATATCTAACTTTGATGGATTCAATATCAAGCCAGGGACGAATTCAACTCGTCTGTTATAGTTTGTCTCTCTATTCTTGGCTCTTCCTATTCTACCGGTGAGTTCACTTAAATTCATTTAATCTGTGTTTGTTTCCTATATGTGCAGATTCTGTTAAGTAATTTGTTTGCCTTGGTTGCAGCAATGGGTATGGCCGTATCCCGGCTGGTGAAAATGCTTTTTGCCAAGCGAGAAATGAGGATACTGATGGTAGGACTTGATGCTTCTGGCAAAACAACTATACTGTACAAGTTGAAACTTGGGGAGATTGTTACTACAATTCCTACAATTGGTATCTGCAATAATCATCCACTGTTTTATTCCTTTTTCCTTCAGCTTTTAACTTGGTCTGTAAGCAGACCAAAAGAACAAACTCATGTATACCCCTTCGGGGATGACCGAGTTGGTAGAGCGGGTGAACACATAGACCGAATGTCACGAGTTCGAATTCCCTACCAACACTTCCTCGGTCTAGCCCGTCGCACAGAACTTGCCTAGTGCAGTTTATCTCTCCTGTGTGATTTACGGGCTATTGCACATGGAGCAAGGTTTACCCAGTGCGCGCTCACTGGTTGCGGCTGCAGGTTTCTACGTCAACCAAAAGAAAAAAAAAATAAAAAACAAACTCATACAGCTTATGAGACTTCTGTTTCCTATTAATCAAGGAGATAAAGATTATAATATTTATAATAACATACTTAGAAATTCTACCCTCTACAACCCTTTTTGCATCACTAATACTACTAATCAATCATTTCGGTTTATTGTGGTTCATTTAAATGAGAATGCATATTATGGAAATAATCTTAACATTCTGCTATCTTTCTTCAAAAGGCTAAATTTTGATGTATCAGGTTTTAATGTGGAGACAGTAGAGTATAAGAACGTGAGTTTTACGGTATGGGATGTAGGAGGCCAAGACAAGGTACTTTGAGCTTTATAAGAACCACCCTAATCGTTATAGAAGTAAATTGCTTATCAAGATTAAGCTTTTTAAGCAGCATTTCAATGTATTTACCACTTAAAAGCGCGTATAATGATGATAGTTAAGATTTGAAGCAGTTGTTATCCTGAAAGCTACCATATATACTAAACAGCCCGAGTTAATATAGAAAGTGAATATTTGGTCATCTGTTCGTTGATTTACAGATACGGCCTTTATGGAGGCATTACTTCAAGAACACTCATGGACTTATATTTGTTGTGGATAGTAACGACAGAGAAAGAATATCAGAAGCTAGAGATGAACTCCATCGCGTGCTTAGCGAGGTATATTTAGTTTTGTACATTTTACAAAACTTCTAGACAAGATTTCCCATCGGTCAGTTTCTGTGTTGTTACCTTGGATTACTATCCATGCTTTCAGGATGAATTGCGGGACGCAACACTTCTTGTTTTTGCCAATAAGCAAGATCTCCCGAATGCCATTAGAGCTGCTGAAATCACTGATAAGCTCGGCCTTCAAGCCCTGCATCCGCGTCGTTGGTATGTAATAATTTGTATTCAGTATATACATTCTCTAACTGAAAAAACGAATATAAATCATCAGAAATTTAATTGGTAAGCTTTATCTGATTATGAATCGAGCAAAACAAGAATTATTCAATGCAGGCACATACAGAATACGTGTGCAACCTCAGGCGAAGGACTCTATGAAGGCCTAGACTGGTTATCTAGCAATATTTCAAACAAGGAAAGACATTGAACTAAAATATTATCATCTTTCTTTCTGTATTTTGTGTTAAGAACTGTCGAGAACTGGACCTATTTGTGTTTTCTTTCTGGCATAATGCAGTTTAAGGCTACGTTTCAGTATCCATACGACCTAACTGTAAAAATGTGAAAACACTTGTATCGGAAAATTCTAAGACATTCAGGGTTCGTATATATCGCGTTTCAGAAATGTTCTTCATATCCACTAACATCTTGTGTAAAAAGTATCTACTGATATTTTCGGTTTTGATTGTTAAAGTCGATCGAGCCATTTTCATGCCTTCACTGAAATATATTTGACTAAAAAACCTTGTAAATAAAAGGTATACATTGAATTATCTGGTGTAGGATCATAAATTTGTATACTTTTCTCTCATTTCAAATTCATAAAGAGTGGCATTTATATTTGCATCCACATATCAGATCCATAGAAATTTCTTCCGAGTCTCCAAAAGTGACTAAGCTCACAATATACCATTACTCAGTCAAGACAGCATTTATAGTTGGAACATCTCCGCCAAAGTCCTTACCACGTGTCGTGCATTTGATAAAAATGTGAATTCGACATGTACGTGATAGGATATTGAAGACTAATCTGCAGAGTGGTTGATCGATTCTGAACTATTCAAATTCAATTTCTACCTGAAATTTAAGAGGTTGAAGAAAACTTCAAAACACTTGAGGCCCATGTCATAATTTGCATTATGGAACGGAACTACCTACTTATAATTGCTATTTCTACATTTGGAATCAGTAGGAGCTGAAGTTGTTGAATAATAAAGTAAATCACAGTCTAAAAAGTGTCCAATTAATTAAAAACCAAGTTTTTGCTTAGTAAAGAGAGTACTATTAGAATCGTTACATTCGATCCTTTCGGACTGAAAACGTCTATGGCTGCCCATATTGCAGCTAGATAACTTCACAAAACAGTCTTCTACTAGAAGTAATTGGGCCATTTTTCAGTGCCTTTATGCAAAGTATTTCAATAATAATATTTTTTTTTTTTTTGCTTTGTGCTTTTTCTTGAAGTATTGTTGATGATAAGGAAAAACGACAGAATACGGAGTCAGCAGAGATATGGTGAATATTAATGTCTGAACATTTGGGAAACTGAACTATTTTCTCAATGTCTTCTTCCCCTGTTATAAATGATATGAACTTATATGTCCCCCGTATACTATTACATAGTTTCTGAAATTAATATGGGGTATCAGTTTTCCTTACAGAAATTTCAAAAGTTGGTGGCACATTTATAAGAATCAGATGATCCAACACTCCCTCATTAATCAAATACATAAATTTTTGGTTTGATTATTCAGGATTTTGAATTGGCCCTTTCAGATTTATATCAGTGATTATATCATTAATGCTGGATGGTCAAATACACAGATAGATATTGTTTTTGTACTGGACAGTTTCACGTCTACTGTACCACGAGTTATTCGTTGGAAATATTTGGCACATTGACCCTAATTTCTTTGTTCTTTTGTACTATGAACCAAAATAATTAAGAAAATTGAAGAGTTAATGATGAACATGAAGGGTCGAAGGTGTAATTGATGGCCAAGAAGCCATTATCCCTTGTATTACAATTCCTTTTTGGTCCCGAGGAATGGGTGAGTGTCTAGCTAGTTCGAAAGATGATTAATGTTCAAGAACATAAAGTTACTGTCAAGAAATATAGAAGCATATGTGAATGACAACATACGAGGATCGATTTATTCTTTACATTGACCTAAAGACAAGAAAGGGGTAAACTAAAACTAATATGGCATTTGTTATATTTGCTAAGAATCTAGCCAATCTAGGTCTTGTAGCGATGAACCAAAAAAATAAATAAATAATCGTGTAGCCAAACCCTATTTTGTGCACTTATTCCCTATCTTGACGTCATTTATGCATCTAAAAGACCAAACAATTACGGAACTAAGCTCCTATTTAGTACATATTAAAATTTTCATTATCATTCTTTTAACTCATTTTTAATCACATTTTTCAATAAAATAATATTTTTCATCACATCAATAACTTTTCCTTCTTTTTCAACCACATTCTCCATCAATATACTATTCCAGAATGCATTAGGACTAAAACTTGTTGCTAAAATGACATGGAAACACTCTTCTCTAGCTGTTGCCAACCATTAACCCCTTCTGTTTCCTCACATGAATACTACTGCTTCAGCGCGGTACAATTTCATAAACCTTTCTTGACGGGGAGATTAGGACTAAACAGTCTCATGTTAAAGAGACAAAATATCCCATTTCCTATGTATGATGGATACAGAATATAGACAACTAATAATGTCCAAATAGTTCTGTGCATCAAGTGTTAGTATCATAATGTCAAATTCTCTGTTCATCCCTCCTTGGATGTAATTATACAGCTAATTTCATCGCCATCATTGACACAAAATTACGAATCCATATTTTTTCAAGATGTAGAAAGTATGAATTCTAGAAATCCTGCATTACGAATACACAATGCAAACAAGGAAAAAAGAACCCGAGATTTAGGGGCGATCGTGGAAAAAACTTTTCCAAGTTAATCTTGATTTGGTCAAAATGCAGTATATTATGTCGTTCCAGAATTATTGGTTTGGGCCCTTCAGACTAGCTACACCTTTTAAAACTGTTCTCACAAATTATTCTGCAGATTGTCATCTAACAAACCAAAACCATACTGCAGGTTCACAGTTATAACTTATCCCAACAAAATCAGTACTCAACAATCCCAAAGTTGATGGATTTTCATGTTACTGCCATCTCATCATATTCCTACCTAAAAGTATAACCATTATAAGAGCCCTTCATCTTCAGATAAATTTTCCACATCTCCATCAAGTCGACAACCAAGAATTATTTAAAATCAGAATATGAAGAGTGCTCATATATAAAATCAGAATATCTTATTTAAGTATTAAATTATCTTTTTAGCTTTCTTGAATCCCAAATTCAACCAAACCCACAAGTTCAGAAAAATGATAAACTTAGGATTTAGATTATTTCAAAAAAGTATTTTTTGTCAACAAGGTTAAAACCAAGCAAGAAAAGTTAATGCAACAGCAACCTAAATCCCACTGGTAAACAAATTTGTCCTCCCCTCAAGACATCTCTACACCGTTGATATAATAAAAAAACAGTTAAAACAGCAACTAGTCCATTGCCAGCCTGTCCTACATTGAAAAACTTTCTCGATTCAACAATTCCTCCTTTGAGAAAACAACCAAATACTTGGGGACACCCATCCCTTGTGATATTTCATCAAAAGTAGGCAATGGGTATTATATTTATGCATGACATGCAAGGAGACATTATGGAACCAATAATCTCTCTTTCCATTCTCACTCTCCATTCCCAATCAGAGGCAGTGGAGTCAATTGTTCAACAAATGTCTGATTCGTCACATGGGGTTGGCCAGAAATACAGTAAGAATTAATAGAATGTCATATAATTGCATTGAATTATGACAAGAACCCATAGCTAAAATAGAGATTATGAAGTACCATAGCCAATATTAGATAATTTAGAGGATGAGATTTCGGCGAGGGGTGCTACCCACGCTTACAGACACACTGCTTAGGGAAGCCAGTCTCATGTGCTGATCCCGAGCTCTGCTTCGCTTAAACAAAGGTTCAGGAGA
>CAIGRR010192465.1:0-19086 GCA_903798365.1 Fraxinus sp. 1973-6204 | reverse complement strand
AGCAAGTTGGTCCTCGACCTTTAAAATATAGCAAGTTGGCCCTCAATCTTTCATTATACTCTATACCCTTCCCTCGGTTAAGAAGTGAAAAAATGGGTGGATAGTGTTTCCCTTGTAGCCTCATCTTGTATGCTGATTTTGTATGGGATTCAATGTTCTAATTAAGTACATAAAATCACAATGTGTGTGTGTGTGTGTGTGTGTGTGTGTGTGTGTGTGTGTGTGTGTCAAAGGATTTTAGTTTGTCTTACGTGTAGTGAAGAAGGATCGACGGTTCGGAAAGTGGCCGCTTTGAAGTCTTGAGAGCACAATTCCATAATTATTGCAGTTGAATTACTTGTAACATAGAAAATAGAAGACGCTTTGCCCATGTTTGGTAAGATTAAAATCAAAATTTTTAATAAATTTTGATTAAAAAAAAATGATGAAATGTGTACTTGAAAAGTTATGAATCTCATAAAATATGTAATTAAAATTAATTATTGACTTTAATTTGAAATTAAATTAAGATTTTAATATATATCGATAGGGTTTTATGTGAGAAGTAGGACTATGCTACACGTACCGAATTTTTTTACCAAATCTCTTACTGGCTACTCACAATAGTGGGTGGGGACCACATCTTGGAATTTTTTTATTCACGTGGAGCCCGTGTGCATGTGAGAGGGGGTAAACAATTCGGTAGATTTTTTTATGTACAGATATATTTATTCAATTTATAAATGGTTAAAATAGGCATAGTAGTAGTCCTATCAAATTCGTGGATAATAATGAGTAGTAATTATAAATATGTAGTTGAAATTTACGTTTGATTTTACTAAATTTCTAAACCAATTTATGAATGATATCGGAAAGTAAAACATCAGTGTATCCTCGAAGCTTTGAGTTCAGATATTTTTATATTAAAATTAGGGTGTGTTTGAGCCACATTTTTTTGAAATAATATTCTGAAATAGTAGATCGATAGAGAATGTGTAGTTGAAAAAAAAAAGTTATTGATGTGATGGAAAATATTATTTATTGAAAAATTTGTGGTTGAAAATGAGTAGAAGAATGAGAATGCAAATTTAATGTGTACCAAACATGAGCAATTTAACTTTTGACCATTCTCTTGGCAACGATTTGTTTCTACTAATAAGCATTTTGTTTGCACACGAATAAATTTTTGGGTTGTATATTCATATAGTATATTTACTATAATAAAGTAATATTTCGTAATAAATAAATTGTGATTTTATTTATTTATTACATCAATTTATTATCGAGCATGCGGATTAAATTATACACGATCATCGTGATAACATAAGTTGGANAAGTAATATTTCGTAATAAATAAATTGTGATTTTATTTATTTATTACATCAATTTATTATCGAGCATGCGAATTAAATTATACATGATCATCGTGATAACATAAGTTGGACACTTACGTTGAGAAATACAGTATGGCACAATTTATATTTTAATCATAAATAATTTGTTCACAACGAATGCACGAGGATTGGTACATCGTACTGAAAGATTGTTGTGTTGATCGATTTATTATTTTGGTTTGTGATTTGTCTTTATCACATAAATAGTTAAAGATGACACTAGTAAATTTGGAGTATATTGAATGGACCATGTGTTAAGTTTAATTTTATAACATGATCGTGTAGAAAATTAAATTCCACTTGTTCGTCGTGTATTTCATCTAAATCTCTCGACAGAGTTATGCATATTTTTTATGATTGTAATGGTTTTTTGATTTACCAACTCGTTAGATTAATTTGATTGATCAAATATTTCGGTAAGTTGGGAACTTGAGAATGAGCAAAATAGAGAACATGAATTCGTATCGAAAATCGTTGTCCTAAAAAATGGATACAATGACTACTTAAGTATTTTTTGTTGAACGATTAAAATTCGAGCTCAATGTTTAGCGATGGCTAATTTTCGACATCTGTGATTAGTTCACGGGACTGTCGAAAAAAATCGTAATTAAAGTTAGTGAGTACAATTAGAGGGGCAAAATAATTATTTATACTCGTACATAACTATCAAATCTCAGACGGAGATACAATATATATACGGCTGGTCAGAGGAAAGTATTCGAGATCTAGTGACTTCTGTAATCTTATATGTTCCGAAAAGTGATGTCTTTTACCTTTAGTGAAAAAACAAAAACTAATAATTAAATTGAGTGGTATAGGGTCGATTAGACAGATCTAATTATTGGAGTTTAGATATTACATGCATGATCAGGACTTTATGGTAGCTCTATAAAGTACTGAGACTTAATTGTGAAAATTATAATAGTTTTGAGATTAATTGTAATTACAATAAAATTTTGTATTTAATTTTAATTATTATAAAAGTTACAAACTTAGTTATCATTGTAATTGAAGTTCCAGGACTACACATGAAATTAAATCTAAACTAATGGATGTGGATGTTAATTAAAACTCATATTTGAATTTTAATTAAAACTTCTATTTGAAATTGAAATTATTATTGGACATGATTTTGAACATTTTTATCTCTATAAATAAAGATTAGATTAACATAGAAATCCTCGTAATGCATAATTTCATAGTGTTCAGATTGGAGAGAGAAAACGTGAGAATTCTTTTTTTTTTTTTTTTCCCTTATTAATGACTTTGAAAAAAAAAATACTATAGAAGACTAGAAAATTTGGAGAATCAAGATATTGGAATGAAAAAGTTGGAAGTTCGTGACTTAAAACTAATTCAAGAATTGACAATCGAATTTAGTTAAAGATTCAAATTATTTATCCACGATATAACACACATGTGAACATCTTAACGATCTCGTTTCTTGAATTAATTTTTTTTTAAATTTTCTGATAATTCTACCACCGCGTTCCAACATAATCATCTTGATAACTGTAAAGTACCATCCGAGGAGTGGCCTGCCATAATCAATTGAACATGCATTGTTTACCTTCACTATATGGACTGGCACACGGAAAAAGGATAATTGAGCATCGAGGAGTGCGATTCCATTTTAGTCTAGAATGAGAAATAAAGTAGTCCATGATATCGTATCTGTTACGAATGTTAGTCGAATTCGTCATTATTAGGTCAGTTGCATTTCGATGTTTATTCTACTTGTTGTTCGTGACATGACACATTAATAGTATACTATACAGTATTGATATGAAAAAGAGTCTTGTTATTTGTACATAATTTTGTGTAAATCAAGGTGTCCACCTCTTCACATGGGGTGAAGCCCACTTGGAGATAATATTTTTTATTCAAGTGGGTCCTACCCTCATGTGAGAGAATGGATACCTCGAGCCTCGAGGTACAAAAAATTATGTACAAGTAGATAAACTCAAAAAATTATTCTGACTATTGTACCAAAATTGACGAACGAGGAATACGTGCGCTAGAGTGATTTGACATCCCATATGTTTTTCTACAAGTAGGAGTACTGATTGACCCCCATTTTGTTTTCCAACACACCACTTTGATAATATATGGAATTTCTACTTTGATGCTTGCTACTTTAGGGTCCGCTCGAGAGTTTCGACATATCGATTATAAACGTTTTTTAAAATATCGATTTTGAACGTTTATGAGCGAATCGATTTTAAATAATTTTTTAGTAGCTTTTTCTAAAAACTATTCAACCTGAGAGTTTATTATTCACCGATTCTGATTATTTTTTAAAAGAATAAAATTACATATATGATTCTTAGTAAAAAAAATTAATTTATTATTTTTTAAGTACATTTTTTTTTACAATTTATAAGTGAATTTTTATTTTATTAGAGGTATTTTTATTTTACAAACAATTTTTTTACATAAAAGTGATTTTTTACTTATAGGTAATTTTTTTAATTATTATTTAATTTTCTTATCTTATAAGTAATATTCTACTTATAAGTATTTTTTTTTAATTATAATGTAATTTTTTTGTTTATAAATAATTTTAGTTAATATATTTTTATTTACAAGTTAGTTTTGAATAAAATATGTTGATTGGAAATAATTATTTTATAAGCCCCTATTTGAGCCTCACTAAAATGGAAAGAATGCATTTTTTTGGATGATGTGACGGTAAATATGTGGTTGAAAAAGAAGAAAAAGTTAGTGATGTGGTGGAAAATATTATTTTATTGAAAAATGTGTGGTTGAAAATGAGTAAAAGAATGAAAATTATAATTATAATATGGCTCAAACGGGGTAAAAGAAAAAATTAGAACAGAATATGAGAGATGGTCAAAATTCGTCGATTTGATAAGTTGAACTAATCAAAATTACGCTACATCGATTTTTTGTGATTTTTAAACCATTCAAAATCGGTGTACAAAAAACTAGTAAACATCGATTTTTCCAACTCTTCATAAACGGTGCCACCCAAAATTGGTCAAAATCAATGCAAAAAAAAAAAAAATAAGAAATTAAAAAAAAAAGAAAAAAAACAAGACCTACAACCAAAATCAATGAAAAAAAAAAAAAAAAAAAAAAGTCTCCCAAGTAAGCCCTTAGTTGATTCGATTTTGCTAGTGGTATATCATCATGTACATAATGCACAGCTCCCTCACGTGGGGGTGGGACCCACTCGAATAAAAAAATATTTTATACAAGTGGGTCTCACCCTATGTGAGGGAGGTGTACATCCGTATGTACATTTGTTGATGTACAAGTAGAATTATTCTAGTTGATTGGCACCGGATTCTTTTTCTTTTGGCTTGACCTACCAAATAGCATCTACAATTTTTATCAACAAAATTGATATAATTGACATTTCAAATGAAAAAGTGGTCATTTTCCTAATTTCACCCCGAAAGTAAGTAACCATTTTTTCCCACACTTAAAAGGGTTCTAACATTCGAATTCCCCAATTAAAATTGATAAGTTACCTAAACTAGTCAATGTCAATACATTTTATATTTGTCAATTTAAAGAAATTATAAGTCCTCGATAAATAATAAAGTTTTATACAAAGTCCAAGCTACTCCAGCTGGACTTGTTTTGTGGACCACGCAGTATGACCTTTTATTTTGTCCTATTGAGGGAAGAAGCATTAGAGTATTAAAGTAATCAAGCTTGCTATCTGCTTACCTTTATTTACATCCTAATTTACTAAATTTATACTTTTGTTAAGGGGGAAGTCCCAAAAGCGAACCCCCCACCTGTGCCGGAGGTCCCTTGATCAGGCGGGTTGTAAATTGGGGGATATAAACGAGTGACAGAAACCTAAGGAAAAGAGTCAATAGGATACGAACATAGTTCAGTGGAGCTCCGTCCACCCCAAAGGGGCGAATGCCCGACCACTAAGTCGGGATTCGAACCTGCGATGCGGGAGGATTTTTCCCCACGTCACCTCAGGCCTTACCAACTCACCTATGCCCCTGGGGACATTACTGAATTTATACTTGACATAATCTTACACCACTTTTCACATTTCACATATTTAATTCAACTGTCATCCATTTGCCTCGGTTCATCCGTAAAGCAAGTGGTAAAGAAGTTGGTACAAATAGCTTAACTATAAAACAATATTGATCTTTGAGCATATGAATGGCAAAAGATTATATAAAAGTAAATATCACAAATCTATTTTTAATCAAATTGAGTCATCTCAAATGTATCACACCAAACAAATCAAACGAGCATGCCCATATCTATTAAATCATGTACAATTAAACTCGTGATTGGTATGCCAACAACAAAATTATAAATAGACAACAGGTCGATCGGAATACATTAATGTATATGGTGTCTGCTGGTGCATCTCTAACTTAAACAATACTTTTTAAAGAAGCATGCTCGTAAAATTTCTTTGAATTCTTAATGTCATGGACATGTTTAATCACAAAGATCCACAATTTGTTGTTTATTCATCTTTCAAGCTATTAATCAAATTCTATTTGATCTATTCGACGTATCAATCATTTACGCTTCTTATGATAACTCTATTGAGTCGGTAGTGAAAAACCATCCAATACACACAATTGTATAAGATTAAGACGTGATCGAGAAAGTAAAATGAAATTTTCAGTTACCTTGTTCGATTCAGAATATTAAACACATCAAATTGTCCTATGCGTCGAGAATGGCTAAAACCATTAGTTGGGTGCAATGATTAGGTATCCCACGTAAGATACGAAAACAAAAAACAAATAAAAAAATTACTGTTCATATGTATTATGAAATTAAATCTGATTAGGATGTCACTAATTAATAGGTGGTTGGTGGATTTGGACTTCATTTTGCAAATTAATAAAACAATTTTCTAGCGAATCTGGCTGTCAATCGCTGTTACGGGTGAACCCACCGCCACGGGCTGTGGCTTATATCACGGCATAATATAAAAGCACGTTTAGTAAATTAAATCATACGTTTGTAAAATTATTTTGGGAACATCTATACGTACAGAAAAAACAGAAATCCAACAGAATACACACATAAGAGTGGACCCCATTTTTTGGGACAATATTTAATTCACATGGACCTACCCCCATGTGAATATCTGCACAATTTCTGGCAAGAAATTTTTTGTACAAATAGACAGAAAATTTCAATTATTTTCCATTAGCAAAATTTACTAATTATCAGAACATTTTAATTTATTTTTTAGAAAAAATTGAATTTTAAGCACGATCAAACATAATGTATCCCTGCTAATAATGATCGCGTTGTTAGTTGCTTACATTTAAAATTTTAAAATGAATTGATTACACATTTTGTGTGGTAATATTGAGATTTTTGAAGGATAGATAACCTAATTAAATAAAGGGAATACTTATTAATGGTCACATTAAATTAATTGAAATAATGGTTTTATCAAATCAACTATTAATGGTAAGATAATATTTTGCCACTCCTCCTCCTCTTTTAAAGCTTTGATAACCTATAAACTTACCTTTTTTTAGTTCAATTTTTGAACTTAATTTTTAAACATTGATTATCCATGTACAAATACCAAATTCGATTGACCTATTCAGTAAGGGTGTGTTCGATGGAGATTAAAATTGGATTAAAATTAAAAAATTAGTCGTTATTGTTGACTTTTATTAGACGAGTGAGACCCAATAACAGCTATATTTTCAATTTTAATTCAATTTTGAGCCGTACCAAACAAGCTCTAAGAGTATGGGTTGTAGTAGACATTACAGCAAGTTCAAAGACTCGTAGCAACATGGGATCGATGTATAACGAATATGCAGAGTATACAATTGATTTATAATAAGTTTTATAAATTACAATCTACGTGTCTTTCAATTATCCTAAAAAAAAAAAAAAAACCCAGAGATGAAAAGAGAGAAAACTCAATGCTTTAAAAACAACAACATAAAAAAATAAATTGCGGGTCAGTGTATTTAGTAAAGTCTCTGAATTTTGATAGAACTCTAAATGATATCTGCTATAGTTTTTGAATTTAGATAAATTTTAAAAACTGTTTGCTCTTTTCGCCACATCGACTTTAATAAAACCTCTGTCAAAATCTTAATTTTTTTTTTTTATAGAAAACTTTTGATTACTTTCTTTAAAATATGGTTGATAGAAAAAGTAATTTAAAAATAAAATTAATCAAAGAATAATGAGAAGATAAAGAAATGCGGGGAAGACCAACATGTGTTACAATTTAATAAATATTTGAATAGTTTCGAATACTGAATTCTCAACTGAAAAAAACTTAAAGGTTCTATTAGTGAAAATTTTCAGCTATCGAAAGAATATACTGGGTTCTATTAGTGAAAATTCTGCAAAAAAGAAAAAGAAAAAGAAAAAGAAAAAGAAATGATTGGATCCACGCACCGAAAAGAGAACTAAAGAGTTATTGTCCACCAGCAATGGCGAATCAAATAGACTACCGACACCACCCTCCAAAACACACACTGACTGCGTGAAAGAGAAAGAAAAGCTTCCGTGTGAAGAAGTGCTTATGACTTGAATAAACAGTATAGCCCAATAAAGGAACGATACCACAAGTATACCTATACAGAGAGAGAGAGAGAGAGAGAGAGAGAGGAAAAAAGATGTTTTCATTTTTAATGTGAAGTGAGCCAAAAGACAGCCAAGTTAAAGGGGTAGCATATTTCTTACTTGTACATTGAACAAATCTACCTCTGTGTAGAAATAGAATCAATAACTATTGTTTGCACTTTGGTGGGAAAGAAACTAATATGCATTTGTAGTGTCTCAAAAAGTAAGCAGCATCAACTTTTTGACGCTCATGTAGCAGATTCAAGGAGTGAGGAACCAGATCTCTCAAGAACCTAAGGTAAGGTTTTCTATTAATGATGTTACTTTGATTTTTTCTGGGATTTTCTTGAAATTCTCCTTTCTTGTGATGCAATTGGATGACGTGTGAAATTCTTTTTTTTTTCCCCATGTTTTATTATGTGTAATGTTGTTTTTTCATGCTTTGATTTGCTGGATATCAGGATGTTTATGGGTTTTTTTTTGGATTCAGAAGAAGAAACAAGTTCTTACTTTTTACTTGTTTTCGATAGCATGATTCATGAATTTAGGATATATGTATAGGCATGTTCTTGTATTGAATCTATAATCTGTTTTTTTCTGGGAGGGTGGGTGGAGGGTTGGGAGGCTTCCTATTGGAGCCACCAAAACATTTTTTTTATTGGGTTGGTTTTTATGTGGCTTTAATTTTCTTCTTTTTCAGCAAACCGAGCTCGTGTAGACTGGATCTATGAACCTGCATTAATTTTTTTCTATATACCTTTTCTTTTTTTTTTTCTAATTTTTATACCATATATGGAAACTCGAGCTCCAGATTAATGAAATCCGAAATGATCTAACAAGTTAAAAAAAATAAAAAAATAGTGAAATCAGAGCTCATTTTTCTATGGGGAAGCAATAGGAATTTCTCAAGAAATGCACCTATTAAGAAGAATTATAGTCTCTAATACGAGACTTGATATAGAAAACTGGAAATTCTTGTTCATTTCCATGGAGCTGGGGACTTAAACCTAAAATAAAAAGCGATTCAAAAGGATATTTTATGCAATATCTTATTCTGTACTATACTAGGTAAAATAAAAGATAAGGATATACTTTGTTAAGTAGAGATGACACCAATCGAGGTTTGATTTTGAGAGCATTAACTTGAATGTTTGAGACATGTCTTTTATGGATTAAGAAGCTACGAGAACGAGTTGTTTCAGTGAATAGATCAAAGTTATCACGTTCTGATATAGTTGTATAAAAGATTCGATTTAGCTGGACATTTTGAACAGGCGTAGTGCTGAATCAAATGAAGGAGTGGAAAAAATATTCGTATAGCCTATCCAAAATTTATTGCTAATAAGGTTTAGTTTGCTGTAGTGGATATGGATGCACTATAAGACAAGTTTCATTCTTAATGAAAATTAGTGTACGCCGCAGTTAGTGGATTTTTTTAACTAGAAAACTGAGAAAAATGCCACGTGTATTTTAGATGAAATTGTGATGTTGGTTGTGTATTTTTGCATCTGTTCATATATTTATGTTTTTCACGTTGTAATAAATGAAACTTCTATCACGCGGTTACTGTCAATGTTGTATAGCTTAGTTAAGATTTTTTATCACAAGAAATAGTAATTTGCAAACATCATTTTCTAATCAAATGGCATTAATTTTTAACCAGTTTTCTCACTTAATAGCTATGTATCTCAGAAATTAGAACTGTCCATCTTTTTTGGATTTATCAATCTTTCTATAGTTTCTCAGTGTTAAAACACGATTAATTTTTCTCAACACATCATATAGGGTGATGACACCTGGCTTGCACCATATCATCGGAAATAAACTTGGGTTATATACATAGAATATAACGACTTTCTGTTCAACCTTTTCATTTATTGTTACCAGAAATAAATTTATCTTGGGAGTGTGGGAGGTGCTTGCAAGGATTTTCCTAGATTTTATTTTTCATAATGAGTGCTGTTGGTATCTTTCTAGATTGATAATCATTCCCTTGGCAGCTACTTTGATTTGTAGATAGTCGGAGGCTGTAAATTTAAGAATAGCATCTTTTCGTTTCTCTGTTTCCTTTTCTTGTTCCCATTTTTTTCTGAGATCTACTAGTTCGGAGAAAACTGATAGTACAGACTATTCTAAGATTGTTCTTTCTCTGTCTCTCAATTCTTTCATGAATCGAGGATTGGTAAGTTTAATCTCGAATATGACTACGCATTATCGTTTTGCAGCATTGTTGAGATCATGGGAACTTTGGCACTAGATAATGAGAATGTGCGCACTGAGGAGTACGTAACATTGGGGCTTAAAGAATCAGGGAATGGAAATTCAGGAAACCCCCGAGTTTTATCACTTTTCTCAACACTTCTTGAGAGGTCTGTTCAGAAAAACGAAAGGATACTAGAGGCCACAAAGACCAAAGATGCTATCACAATATTTCACGGTTCAAGAGCACCTTCTTTGGGCATCCGTCAATATGTTGATCGCATTTTCAAGTACTCGCGCTGCAGCCCGTCATGCTTTGTTATAGCATACATATATGTGGATAGATTCGTTCAGAGGACAAATTTTTACTTAACATCCCTTAACGTTCACCGAGTCATAATCACCAGTGTAATGGTGGCAGCGAAGTTTATTGATGATGCGTAAGTTTCCATGAAGCTACTCGGTCATATTTATAAATTTCCCTTTTTGCAAATTTCTAACATGACTTAAATACGTTTCAGATTCTTCAATAATGCATATTATGCTAGAGTGGGAGGCGTAAGCACGGCAGAGTTGAACAAGTTGGAGATGAAGTTTTTATTTGGTCTCGACTTCCAACTTCACGTGACTCTCCAGACATTCAGGAAGTATTGTTCGGTGTTGGAAAAGGAAGCAACAGACGTGCTTCAGATTGAACGCTCGTTCCAGGCATGTGGAATAAAAAAGAGCTGGCAAAACAAAGATGATTCAACTTGCGCTCCTACAATTGCTAGATGATATTCTACTTGGGTCTGGAGATATCAAAGACAAAAGTTGCTATGAAAGAAAATGGATTTTGATTTAGTTTGTCACGGTCAAGTTTAGTGGATGTGATTGTTATAAGATTGCAGCCTGCAGTATTTTTCTTCTTTATTTGAGCAGCCTTCAGTATATTTTTTGTTGATTTTCCTTTTTCAAGTTCTTCGGTTTCGTCGTGCTCTGCATGTCATTTCTCTGTATAGGATGAGAGATCATGCATTCAGAAACTTGGGGTTCCATTGTTGATCATGTACTGTGAAATCCAAAGTTGTGGAATTGTTTTGGGAGCTATGTCAAGAAAGGTTAAAAAAATATGAAAAAACAGCAAGGGGGAGCCAGACCGGACAGGGTCCGGCCATGGCATACAGGGGAAAGTTCAGACCGCAGTTCGTTGCCAGTTTTCATACCACTGTTGACCGTGGTCAATTCAAACTTTCTAGACATTTGCAATTTGATTTTTAAATTTAGTTTTTGTGCGATTTTGATCTATTTTACGTTCTTTCAGTTTTGATGTTACAACATTCAAAAGCTTCCATTTTGTTCCCTAAACCCTCATAATCTTCGAAAATGGTCCTTCTCGAGTTCTGAAAATGTACAATTTAGTCCTTGATAAATTGAATATCACTTCCAAAACTTACAATTTTTTTTTCGATTGCTCTCTTAATATTTCTTATTGATCCCTTACAATTCGGTTAGTCTTCAACTGTTCCGACTAACTCCAAATTAGCTCGAAAACCCTATCAAGTTTGAGTTTAGCCTACAAGAACTATATAGAAATTCATTCAATTTACAATTATTTATCAAATTTAATAGCACGGATAAACATGTAAAAACACATCGATCGCGGTGAATTTCACAGAATCAGCCCCTAGATTACATACTTCATATTTAAAATAACTTGGCATGGATCCAAGATAATTTTATAAATATCTTAAGTTATTGTATATGTACATATTAAAAATTTTAAGTCAAAGTTAATAATTAATTTTAAAATATATTTAATGGGATCTACGACTTCTCAATTACGAATTTCTTAAGAGCCCGTTTGATAGAGATTAAAATCGGATTAAAATTGAAAAACTAGCCGTTATTGTTGACTTTTATTAGACGAGTGAGATTCAATAACGACCATATTTTCAATTTTAATCAGCTTTTTTGCCCTCCCAAACAGGTTATAAATTTTTATCGGAATCTACTAAAATTTTTATTTTAATATACACCGGAACATAAATTTAAAGCCGTAAATGAGTACTTTAATAGAAAAGTGATTCGTTCACGAAACCCAATATTTTCGGAATTGAAACATTGCTCGACACTCGCTCAACCTAGAATTCCAAGCAAAGATTTGAAACAAAATCCATATCAACGAATCCCAAATCTTCTTATACAACATAATCTAAAGCCACCAATAGAAGATTGGATACATTACAGATCTTTTCTTTTCTAAATTTTTATCCATTGATTTTTTTTTTTTTCAAGTTCATGACTCTTCTATATTGATTCTAATTCAGCTAACCAAAAACACATTTCAGTTCTAATATCTACGCATCTAGAAAACCAAATTTAATACGCGACACTATTAAGAAAGAAAAAGAAGTCAGTTCATCCTATGAACTCTGTCTTATGCGTGTGCATGTAAGTTTCAGTAAAGTGAAGAAAATGGGAATGTCCCCGACTTCTTGTTTAAAAGTCGGTTTGATTTCTTCTTTACTCTAAACGCATAGTTACAACTCGTTACGGCATAATTCAGGGGCAACGTTAAGCAACAAGAAGTAGAAATCCATAATAGATTTCGATCACAATGACGAAATTGACTATTTTCGTGCATAGATGAATGAACGAATGACTCAATTGGGTTGGGGGTAGATAAAATTGGATATTTGATAACACAACTACACAAGGGAGAAAAAGAAATCTGTGAAAGACAAAGTGCTTGATTTGTTGAGACCTTGGCTTTTGATGTTTTATCAAAATTGTGGCTTGCATGCTTGGAAATTTTTAAAATTTCAATTATGATGTCTAGCATAAAATCATTTTTAACGTTTTAAGTATTTTCATTTTTCAGTAAAAATTCTAATATATTAAGAAAATATAAAAAATTGATAAATTATAAAACATATAAAAATTTAAATTTTGAAAAAAAAAATTATAAAAATAAATAAATTTTTTTTTTTAAAATAAAAATCGTAAAAATAATTCAAGCTCTTAGTAATTATTTATATAAAAATTCTAAATAAAATTAAATAAATAAATAAAAATGTTCCCAGTCCACATCATTTTTATTTCCTATATTTTATCAAATTAATTTATTGTTCATTTTTATTATATTTTTGTAGCGAAAAAAATAAGATTAATCAACTTTAAAATAAATATATTAAAATAAAACCTTTTTATTTTACGAAATAATCAAATTTTATGTAATAAAATATCCTAAAATAATATTCCAAATTTCAAACCAATTGTGTTTTTTTATTTTTTTATGTTTTGAGAAATATATTTTTTTTTTAAATGACAAGTCAAACACATTTTTAACATTTATAAAACTAACCCTCAAATGTCAAAATAAAAAACTGAAAACGAACTTAAAATTCAAAATTGAAACACAAACGAAACTTTTGATTCAAAACAATTTTGAAATTTCAAAATCTAATCCAAACCGGATTCAACTGCACTACTCGTACAGGAGAGATATTCTTGTACAAGGGGAATATCCCAAACAGATTTACATGGACTAGATTGAGCTCTGTAGAGACGTGGCAAGTATCTTCTTACCAAACTTTTTGTCCACACATTTTAAGAAAGCTACAAACACTACTCATTTATCCACCCCACATTTCTATTAATTTATAAACACTTTTCAAACATATTTTAATTTAGTTGGACTATAAGTCATTTGCATGTTGAGATATTGCATTGTTGTTCCCAAAAACAGTACATGGTCTAGATTACACCCACCATTTTTTTTTCTCATCAAATCACCTAAAATGAACGGAAAAAATTAAAAAAAAATATTCGTTCAATAAAGTTAAATTAATCATTCAACCCAAATCTCACAGCAACACAACATGTATCCCCTTGCTATTGCAGCAGTAAAACAATCTACCGCCTATATGTGGCACCATATGTCCAAAACTCGAATCTACTCTCTCGTGAACTTAGTCAACAAATGCAAAACGGTTTTCAGTGAGTCATCAAAGATGAAACTAAAAGGTTAATCTGGAGTTTGCATTAAATGGGATATTACAGGTGCTTCCAGGTCAAGATTACAAAATAAACTCCATTTACTCAACTATTCCATAGAAACTAATCAACTTATGTACACATTACGGTCACCAATTAGTCAACATCAAAACTGAAGCTGAACCGTCTATTGTTGTAGCTCAGTGTGGACTGGTCTCGTTAGTGCTCTTATAAAGTAGCTTCGCGTCTCTGGTAAAATATGTTGGATCAGCTGACAGTACCTGCATCCGGATTGCTCAGAAAAACTATACCACATTTCAAAACAATAACAGAAAGAAAGCAAGCAGACAAAAGGAAAGGGCAGGATGGGCATTACCATGGCATAATACTTAGTTTGTCAAAGTTTTCCAAGATGAATAGAATGCAAGAATGCCTCAGCGACGAAGCATTGAATGCCTCCGATAACTCAAACATGAGAGAGACATTCTCCACAGAAATGTCCTTGAGAAGACACAGAAATCATCGGAACACTAAATAAAATACAATGGAAAATACATCTGTCTTTTATTTTTATATATATTTGGGAAATACCTGTGCAATGGCATATTCACACAGCCGCTTAAGCCCCTCCAAAAGATACTGATCGGCAGCTTTCAGAAGATCTTGTGCAATATCCAAAGTGACATCAACAGAACCTGTGTATATGTACCTGCAAGCACAAAATAATTTAGAATTAGCATATTTAATGAGAAGAATTGCATTATAGATGCAGAGTTGGAAGGAATCTTGAAATCAATTCACCTCATCATCAACTCAAAAACATCCCATCTAATGTTTGGAATTTCTATGTTCTTTGCTTCTCTTTCCTGCCAAAAAGTCCAAAGGATTTTAGAGAACTTATAGACCAATTAAGCACAAGAATGTAACAAATCAAGTCTATGCAATTCAAAAGATCATAGACTGGTTCTGTAGAATTCGTGACCCTTTAAATGTGCCACAACTATTGAATTTCAAGTTTCTTTAACTTGTATGTTTACTGGAAGTCAATGTTTTCCAACCACGTTTACCCTTACACATTCCAGGTTATCACAGATCAGCTGCAAAAAAAAAAAAAACTGGACGAAACCATTCAACCAGAAAGAAGCTGTTATTGACACCTTTTTTCAATATATTTTTTTGTATCCCAAGCCATAGAAAGATCTGGGAGCACAGGCACCCAGATCAGAGCACATTCCACATTCTTCTAAAGCCATATCTTCTCTAAATCCCAGCCTACCTACCATGCCAACAGCTAATGCCATAAAATCGAAAAGGTTGATTCCAATATCAGGACAGATGACGATGGAGAGATGTCCAAACTTGGTCGCACTCTAACCACGTGATCTGAATGAGATGAAATAGAAGTCAAAGTCTTTGGAAAAATTCAAATGGGTTTATCCAAAAAGTCGTTTGAAGGAACCAAAGTCAATGTTGGTGATATTTAATTGTGGAGGTGCAGCTGATTATCAAATATGGAGATGATTTTCATTTTTCTTCCCTCTCAAGTGCCTCTTGAAGATGGAACCAACTTCGCTTCTGTCATCTAAAAGCTAGTATAGTCAAATTTCTAATTGTGATATATCCGTAATTTCTAGTTTACTTTCATCTTCCAGATTAAAAGAATGTTGTATGTTGATGGACAACTAGTAAGTACCATGCAACCAATGGACCAGTGAGGTGACAGATTCATTCAGCAGGTCCAGTTTTAGGGGGTAAAATGCCATGTAGGAGAAGTGTAGATTGTAAATAACGCGCATAATTCTTAGCACTTAGCAGGCTGCCGAAAGGAAAGGTGTAACATATACATTGTGTAAGTATTAACATATGTATATTCACTATGTTATGTATATAAGATATATCATATATCCTTTCACATGAGGCAAAAAATGTGAGAGATCAACCAACAATTAGGAAAAGGGACCATATAGGTATTAAGTTCAAAACAATGCTCACCCGATAACCACCATCAAACATTGCCCGGAATGCATCAGATGAAGCAAGTAAACAAATTCTGTGTGCATAGAACGTTTTGCCTGATCACAGAAAATAAGATTATGTCAAGATTATGACATGGAATTGCTCAGCATGAGCATGGACATAAAGACCACGTGCAAACAAGAGAACAAATTTCCACCTTCAACCAAAAATGTCACGTCAGACAATGTAGGATAATTTACAAATTTCTCACCCAAATACACCTGAAGCAACAAGGGCAGCACAGTTACTACAAATAAAATAATAAAAATAATAATCAGGCCACATTAAATAACATAACAAAATGCCAAATAACCATCAAGCAGATAGCATTATCAATATGCGTAGAGTTCAAAGCATACGACTTCAATAGGTCAAATCTTTATTTCCAATTGTAGGTAACTGACATTTCTTCCGGCATTCAACAAACATTAACATCTTAGTGACACATCAAGAGGAATTACTAACAGTTTCACAAAATAAAGACATATAAGAATTCATTCCTCTCCACAAGGTGTTACCAAAGGTAGATTGAAAACATTCCATTTTGTTTATTTGCTGTAATCAATTCAATTCCATGTGTCTGTCAAAACAACGAATAATTCAAAGAGCGGAGGACAAGCAGAAGGCTCTGGAAATGATGGCAAGCACTAACAATGGATTCAAAGCCTTGAAAGTGTATACAGCAAGACAAAATGGCAAAGCTGAAGAGAAAAACAGGAAAGCAACACAAGACACCGTAAAACTTAATTGCTACCAAGAAAAGGATTTCCTTGAGAAAGATTGGAAGGGTTGAAGCAGAAAAAAGATAAACTTCTATTGGGGTTTTCTTACAAGCAGCAGTGTTTTAGAATGCACACAAACAGTCACGTTGATAAAACGTGGATATTTAGAATCTATCATACATGATTCTGTGGCATTTGAAGCACGCTTTTTGTGGAAAATCATTGGGATAAAAAAACTTGTGGATTCCACAACGTTACTAGTAATCTCAATTTATATACGACTACATTTCCGCTAACCAAACAAGTCTCAGAAAAGTTCAAAACACCTCACTCTTTCTAGCTTCAAACTTCAACTGACAAGCATATATGATATACCTAATTGTGTCATCATTTCTAGTTGAGCAACATGATCGTATTTTCTTCTAGTTTTCTGTCTAGTTTAATAATTTCCCTAATATTTGAGTTAAGAGCGCTGAAAAGATATGGAAATTATATTTTAAAAAATCTATCAGCAATAACAGTACATTGATCGACCAACTGACTGACTAAACAAAAACATGGATGCACATCCAAAATAATGGTAATAAGCAGAACCTGAGGTGTTGGGGAGGGAGGAGCTGCATCCACAGGAGAAAGTGAGCTGACTTTACTAGCCACCTTGCATAAAGCCAAAGAGCTATCTTTTTGGTACTTCAAGTTAGTTGATTCCAGAATCTCCAAGAGCAACTCCAGTCCTATAAGAACAGAAAGTCGATGAATCGGATAGTTGGCATATATTTCAGGAAGCCAGTGATGGAAATAACAGCAACACTAACTTCCATAAGAGAAATTCGATGAATAATATACCATTGTTATCAATGAAGATTGTCTTTTGATCATCTGGAGAACAGAGATGAGCAAGGGCCAAGGCCACTCGTCTTTGAACAACTTTCTCACCGACACGCATCATGTACAACAAATGACTCAAAACCTACCAGGCACAGTATATTTAGTGATCACCAGGAAACATGCTTTTATATATAAAAAACAATCAGAGCAATCAATAAATTAAGATACAACTTCTTGATCATATTCATTTACTCCAATAATATCTAAATTTGTATTTGTCCAGGTATCTACATATTGTTTATGTATATCTTGTGAGCTTAAGTTCAAGGTCTTGACTTATGACAGGGATACACCACTATTGGCACTTGAAACAATTATGAATTCACGGGATTCATCACATTTTTAAATGCATCAAAGATACTCACTCGTCCATGAATTTTCTCTTCAAGTCGTTTCAATGTTTTCGCTACGCAATCCCTAGTTGGCTGCAGCAAAAGAAAAATTAGAAATTAGTTTTACCTATCCATGACAGGATATACAGTCATGTAATCAAACCAGTAGTCAAATATCTGTTACCACGAAACTCAAATAGGTAGAAACAGTACCTGAACAATAAATTCGCCATCTTGAAGTTTCTGAACACCTCCAACCCTGATAAGATCTGCAACATTATCCTGGAGAAAAAAAATTATCACAGAAAAAAAATCGTGAGGACATAAGTAAACACACCAAATTGAAGCTAATTTTTTTAGCACAAAATGAAGCTACAATTACTACTAATAACATACAGAAACACAATACCTCATTATCTGCCAGCCCATAAAGAGCAAATGCCGCATTATGCTGTAGAGAACCATTTTTGGAACCAAGAAGCTTCAGTAATGGCAATACACCGCCACTGTGGGCAATACCAGCTTGGTTGTGTGCATCCTATAAAAGCAAAATGGAAAACATAATCATCCACCAAGTAATTCATTTCTCATGAAGGGTCAAATTTCACAAAGGCAATTATATCAAGTAATACCAATAAGCTCCATGTATATATATATTTTAAAAAAAAAAATAGCAATCTGCAAAGCCCTGAATTACAATCTGGCCTTGAAACACAAATAAAGTTCCATGTTCTTGTGCCAGAAACTCAGTAGCCCGAATGTGCTCTCTCTTAATCAAGGATTATTCAAATGGCATTAAGCAGCAGTAAAATGAAAAAAAATATTTAACATCCTCCACTCTGTAGCACGGACACTTCAATTAGGGTAGCGTGTCCGTGTCCGACACGTGTCGGACACGAGTCGATACCGACACTTCTCCGACGCTCTACCGTAATCATTTTTCTTTTAATATTAAGAAATATTATATATTATTAATTCAAAGTCAATAGTAAGTAACAAATATGTTCTCAT
>CAIGRR010192392.1:0-13377 GCA_903798365.1 Fraxinus sp. 1973-6204 | reverse complement strand
TTTGCTTCCCAGACATCTATCAAAGCAGCATAATCCTCATCGGTATTCTTATGTTTCACAAGAGTTCCACTAATGTATCCCCACATCTTTTTATCCTTAAGAAAATGTCTCATCACGTAACTCCAATACGAATAATTCTTTTCATTCAACCTCATACTCACATACTGAAGCAAGTCGTCTTTTTCAGTAGCCATAATCAAAAAATAAGAAAAAAAACAAATCGCAAAAGAAAGGAAAACGAAATACCAGATTGCAAAAATTGAAAGAAAACCCTCTCAAAATCATCTCTTTTCTAAAAAAAAGTTGGATCTGCAAAAGTTGTGTTTGAGATTAAGCCTCGTCCCATGAAACTTAGCTCTGATACCATGTTAAACAATCCAAAGAAAATAAAGAAAAAGAGATGCTAGGGTTTCATTGATTCCGCATAATGAAAATTAAGTAGAAAAAGTAAGATTTAACCTAAATATAAAGTGACTATATATAGGCTAAACAAAGGAAACTAAAAAGACTATTCTACCCGTAATAAATAATAAAAGCAAAATAACCCTATATTTCTTAACAATGTGAACCCCAAGAAATGTGAAATGTGTGTGTTTGAGCCACATTATTTTTGAAGAATGTATTTTGGAATAGTAGATTAATAGAGAATGTGTGGTTGAAAAAGAAGGAAAAGTTATTGATGTGATGAAAAATATTATTTTATTGAAGAATGTGTGGTTGAAAATGAGTAGAAGAAAATTTTAATGTGGCTCAAATAAAGTAAATAAATCTGATAATTTTTTTCACTACAAAACAAAAACAAAAACAACTAATAAATTTAGGGTGTGTTTGAGCCACATTATTTTGGAAGAATGTATTTTGGAATAGTAGATTAATAGAGAATGTGTGGTTGAAAAATAAGGAAAAGTTATTGATGTGATAGAAAATATTATTTTATTGAAGAATGTGTGGTTGAAAATGACCAAAAAAATGTGAATGAAAATTTTAATGGGACTCAAATAGGGAATATATCTACAAAGCCCATGCATTGTATGAGCATCCAACTCTATAGAGAAAAGCATCATCGACTGGAAGGAAATGCAACTAGAAATTGTGAAAAGAACAATTACTCATCGGTCATTATTTCCTTGTCACTTCAAATTTGTTCAACTATACAATATTACTTGGTGAAAAGTCACCTCATACAACAAGGACAACAAAAACTAACCTTCTCATCAATTTAGAGTCGCTTATATGAATGTGTTTGGTTCATTGCTAGATTTACAAGTAAAAAGTTACTTTGTAGTCTTCATTATGTTAATATAAAAACTAGATCATGAAATAATCTGTGAATAAATGCTAAAGCAACCACTTTCGATGCATCCGAAGACTTCGTCCTTCTAATCTATAGGTAGAAACAAGCCGAGTCGAGCTGAAGGTCACGACTCAGGTAAAAAATGGCACGGGCTTTTTTGGCCTGTTTGGCTCGGCCGAGAAATCAGAGCTTGTCTCAGGCCTTATCAAGCCGAGCTAAGCCGGCTTGGTTTTTTTTATAAGTCATAAAATTTGAAATTTTTTAACAAGTAGCTACAGAGCAGGCAGCACAAAGTTGCCTACCTAACCTACTAGCAAGCACGGCCTCCTCTCGTAGGTGGCTACAAGCGATGTTACAGGCTGAAATCAACTTGGGCAGTTGCCCAAAAATGAGGTTCAGCTCAAGATTTGGCTCGATGGAAACAAGCCGCAAGCCGAGCTGGCTCAGGCTTTTTTTGGGCTGAGCCGCGGGCCATCCGAGTAGGTAAGCTAAATTTACATCCCTATTTTGATCTCAGTTTGACTAGGAATCGAGACTAGTAAAGTACATGCTAAATTCATTTTCTATAACAAGAAAATAATGGGNTTGATCTCAGTTTAACTAGGAATCGAAACTAGTAAAGTACATGCTAAATTCATTTTTCTATAACAAGAAAATAATGGGAGGAATTCTATCTTCTACTGAATTTATGAGAGGCTAGCCAAAAACCTTCAATATATTCTCCACCTTGGAGAGATCTCAAACTTCATGTTTCGATTACTGATAAAATGACCACATCATTGAATCCTTGACATACTATCCCAAGCGTCTCTTGCTTCAAGTAGTTATGGACAAAATCGATTAGCAAGTACTTCAACTTATTCAGAAAATGAATTGTTACCATGGTGACCTATATGAAGAACCATTTGGTTCCAACACTTCCAACACACATCTCCGTATCTATGATCAAGAAGGTTGTCCCAATACACATCTTCTATGCAACTTGTAACTATGCTAAAAAGAGCACCAATCAGGCTATTGTCATCGACATCAGCCCATATACCTTCATCTACCATAGGTAATGTTAACTGATTATGCCATTTAATACAGCACCTGGGTTGATTTCGAGTGGCCAGTTTATCTTTAATTTCTGTCCAAGAAATATTATCCTACTACATGCCATGCTTTGATCTCCTCTTCATAGACTCTGTTCCAGATCATCATTTACTAGATCAAATAAACTCTGGTACTCCCCCTGAAACCTTTCTTCAAGTTGGGTAATTTTATTCTAAGCCAAGCATTTCTAACATGCAATCTCAGTTTCCCAAGTTTATCTGCCAATGCATTCTACTGGTTTTCATGCTCCTGTGACTTCAGAATCATTTGACAAAAATGGGTAAAGTTAACATCGGAGGTGCCTATGGGTTCAAGAATTTATCTCATGGAGGGAGAGCTAATTTGCTCAACATTTTCTCAAGTTAAATGGTGATCAACTATCGTTCGATCAATATATTTACACGGTAGATCTTTAATGTACCAAAGAACTATGGGAGTTTTTCAAAGACGTTGAAAATTAAATAGTAATTCTTCAGTCAACTCAAGGAGAAGGATAAGAAGCGAGGAGGCAAAAGTAAAATTTGTTATGCTCTATTGAAAAGGGTATGAAAAACAAATTTAAGAAATTTCACATTTTTGACTCATTGAATCAACCAATTGTGTTGAAGAGAACAAAGGACATTTAGATATTCTAAATGGTAACTAGCTAATATAAGGATTATGTTCACGAAGAAGGAGGAACCATAGAAGAAAGAAATCAAGATAAGAAGATGTTAGATCTTGAATTTCTTGACATCTTCGCAACTTTCCAATCTTATTTAGTTGCCACAATGTAGAATATGAATTCCAAAGCATCTTACTTTTAGTGGTCTGCATGATGAACCTTTAAATGTAGTGTAAGGCCAAGAACACACAATATTAAATTGAGAAATAAAGATACGAAAATCTTTTCAGAAAAAAGTGCAGAAAATAAAGAAAACACAATCGATTTATTTTGGCCTAAGCCCCGGAGGTTCGGCGACCATTTCTAAAGCCTACATCCCCTATTGAGCATTCAATAGTTTGAATATATGCTCGGTTCCACTATATAGCCCAAAATGACAATAAAGGTTACAAGAATGTTCAACCAAAAAACTAAGTACAAAAACTGAATACTTATCTCTCAAATACAATTGTTGATCCGCAAGATTCACACAAGAATCTCCTCAAAACCTCAAAAACAGAAACATGAAAGAACAAACACTTTCACACGAATATTCACTTAGAATATCACTTTACAGAGGCTAACTATCACAGATCAACCCTTCTCAAATCAGTAATTTGAAAAGAAAACAATAGAGAGAACAAATCAGAAAGTTACTTTCAAAAACAACGTAACCGCAGAGAAAAGAGAATGAAAACTCTTGTCCAAAACTGATCCAAAATGAAAAGCCATATAATAGAAGTATCCAGAAGGTAATCCAATGTCCAGTTAAAAATGTGATTTTAACAAAGTTGCAACACCCAGAAACGCGACTTTACTTCAAATTATGGGAGCAACATTCGAACAGGGTTCAAGTCCAACATTCTCCACCTTGCTACCTGAATTTGGGATATAGTGTAGTCCAAAACATAATCTTGGCCATTTTCATTTACTCTAAATACCTGTACAAATATTACAAAGAATCAATGGATAAAAGTTTCATACAGTTTACAAACTTATTCAAATGAATCACTTTTGTACCCATATCAGATGGATTAGGTTGAGTTGAAACTTTTCCAATTCTAAGAATTCCTTTTGAAGTAATATCTCTTATAAAATTATATTTAACATCAATATGTTTTGTTCTATCATGAAACATAGGATTTTTGCTCAAATGGATTGTACTTTGATTATCAGATAGCAACATAGCATGATTATCAACAAAACAAAGTTCTGATAGTAACCCATTTAACCACATTCCCTCTTTTATAGCATCGGTAGCAGCAATATATTCTGCTTCTGTTGAAGATAGAGAAATAATTTTTTTGAAGTTGTGATTTCCAACTAATAGATGTACCACATAAGGTATAAAAATAGGATGAAGTGATCTCATATTATCTCTATCTCCAGCAAAATCAGAATCGGTATGACCCTTTAAAGTAACACCATTTTTACTTGATTTAAACATTAAACCTAAATTAGGTGTACCTTTAAGATATCTAAATAATCATTTTAAGGCATTCCAATGTTCTTTCCCATGGTTACTCATAAATCTACTCAAATTGATATTACTAAATGCAAGATCAGGTCTGGTACATATCATCAAATACATAACAGAACCAATAGCATTTGCATAAGGAACTTTAGACATTCTAGCATATTCCTCATCAGACTTAGGACAAAAATCAGAAATAGCTTAAATGATTAACAAGAGGTAATGTCATAGGTTTACAATCTTGCATGTTAAATTTTTTCAAAATTTTAATCACACAATCATGTTGATTCAAAAATAACAAGTCTTTCTCTTTATTTCTCTAAATTTACATGTCTAATATCTTTTTAGCAGAACCAAGATCTTTCATTTCAACTTCAGACTTCAGTTTCAGTTTAATATCATCAATTTCAGATTTATCACAACTGGCAAGCAACATATCATCAACATAGAGAACTAGATACAAATAATTTATACCTCCATCACCTTTACAGTACAAACATGTATCTACAGGCTTCTTTTAAAACAAGTTTCAAAAGAAATGTATCAAATCTCTTATACCATTGTCTAGGAGCTTGTTTTAAACCATATAAGGATCTTTTGAATAGACAAACAGTATTCTCAGGATCTCCAATTTCAAAATCAATAAGCTGCTTCATGTAAATAATTTCATCTAAATCACCATACAAGAAAGTAGTTTTAGTATCCAATTGATCAAGTTCCCATTTAAATTGAGCAACAAGAGCAAGCAAACATCTAATAGTGGTATATTTCACAATAGGGGAAAAGATTTCAATGTAATCAATCCCTTCTTTTTTAGTAAAGCCTTAGCAACTAGTCTAACTTTATATATAATGTTTTTACCATCTCATTCCCTTTGTTTTATTTTATAGATCCACTTAAAATCAATTAATTTCTGCCTTTTAGATCTTTTAACAAGTTCCTAAGTCTGTATTTGCTTCAAAAGTGAAGACATTTCATCCATGGCTGTTATCCAATTTATACTTTCTTTACACTTAATGGCATCATCAAAAGAGTTTGACTCATTTTTCAAAATGTTTTTGATAAGTGAAAAAGGAAACAAAATCATCATTGTGAAATCTAGTAGAAGGTCTACCTTCTTTCTCTCTCTCTTGTGAGTTGGTACTTATCAGAGGGAGTGAAGTAGAATTAGGTTGGTCAAGTTGGTCAATTTCTTAACCATTTTCAATTTTAGGTTCAAGACCAGATTCATCTACTACATGTATAGAAGTTTGTTGTTCAATTTGAGGAGGCTCCACCTCAATATTTATCAGTCAAAACATTTTATTTTCCTTTTAGACATGACATTATAGATTCATTGAGAGTAGCATCTTTTCTAACAATGACTCTACACCCATTTTTCACATTTAACCCATAATCTGTAGCCTTTAACATGCTCATCATAATCCAACAAAACACATTTTAGTGATCTAGGTTCCAACATTCCAATAGTTTGATGAGCATATGATGTACAACCAAATACTTTCAAATGAGAATAATTCACAGAACCTTCAGACCAAACATATCTAGGAACTTCATAATCTAAAGCTTTATTAGAACTTCTATTAACAAGATATGCAGCATTTTTAACAGTTTCACCCCAAAACAATTAGGCAAACCAGAACTCAAAAGCATGCACCTAACTTTGTTCAATAGAGTCTTATTCATTCTTTCAGCTATTCCATTTTATTGAGGAGTATAAGTGACAATTTTATGCCTTAAATACCATGTTCTTTACAAAAATTATTGAACTCGTGATTACAAAATTTCGAGTCATTGTCGGTCCTCAAAAACTTTATCTTGTGATCAATTTGATTTTCAATTTATGTGTTATAGTCCTTAAAAACATAGAATGTTTCATCTTTCTAGAAAATCATCAATGATCAAAATAAAATATCTAAAGTCAGCTAAAGTGCACACAGCAGTATGACCCCACAAATCAGCATGTAAATACTCTAATATTTGTTTGGATTTACGAATTCCAGTTGGAAAAATGTAGTTTGACTTGTTTTCCTATAATAAATTGTTCACAAGAACCAAAATTAACAAGAAATAATTTTTCAAAAACTCCTTTTGACTGTAAAGAATTTAAACTCTTTTTGCCAATGTGGACAAGTCTATCATACCATAACTTTGCAAGTGTAAATTTTTCAGATACATCAAAAGCAATTAAGCCAAGTAATGGTTTAGCTTTCAAAAAATAGATATCAGGTCTCTTAGGGATGCTAATGATTAAATCATTTTCCCTAAGAATTTTAATATTTCATTGATCCAAAGTTATGTTAAAACTCCATATCATCTAACATACCTAAGGACACCAAGTTCCTTTTCAAGTCTGGAACATATCTAGTTCCTTTTAGAAATAGAACATTACCATTTTCCAATAACAATTTTATGGTACCTATTCCTCTGACTTTACAAGTAAAGTTATTTCCCATTATAACTTGCCCCTTAGCTGTCTTTTCAAACTCAAGAAAAAAAATTTTATTTGGGCACATATAGAAAAAACAACATGAGTCAAGAATCCATTCATCACTTAGTTGTTTTCCATATTAACAAGGATCAAACCATTATCAGACTTAGGTTTATTATATACTGAAGCATTACTCACATCATCAAGTTTTCTTTCTTTTGAATCAATTTTCTTTTTAAAACAATCTTTAGTAGAATGACCCAACTTCCCACAATAATAACACTTCTTACCTTTAGCTTTATTTTTGGACTTATACTTATCACTCAATTTGTTTTTATTCTCAATAAAAGACTTAGAATGACAATTTGATTTACCAAAACCTTTATCTTTTACTAACAAATTTCTCCAATTTGACTATTACTGGAATCAACTTTCATCTCTAGAGCCTTATTTCTTAAAGAATTTATTATCACATCAGTAGTGAGCTCTTCCCTGTCATAGTCTAAAACAATTTTGATGTCTTTATATCTATCACTAATGGAATTTAACAAGACTACAGTCATCTGATCTTTTGAAAGTTTTTCATCACAATTGGCCAAGTTTTGGGTAAGTTTTATTAATTTGTTTAAGTTTAGGGATGGCAACAGGGCGGGTATAGGACGGGTCGGCCATTCCCACCCCCGTCTCGTTGAGTATTTTTGTTACCTTACCTCATCTCCATACTCGATTAAAGCAGGAGGGACGGAATCGGGGTGGGGTGGGGCAAGTCCCTTGCCCCATTTATCGCTCCATTTATTTTTTATTTTTTATTTATTTTAATTTTTGCTTTTATTTTTCTATGTCTTTAGTTAGTAAATGTTGACCACAAAAAATGCGCCAACAGAATCCCTTCCACTTTTCCTTTACGTGGACATCACCTGCACACTGAACACCCTATTAGGAAGCAAAGGTCATCGGTCAAGAAAAAAGTCTGACGACCGTTTGCACTCGATGGTCAAATTAACGACCGAACAAAAGAAAAAATGAGTACAAAAGACGGGAGAGGGAAAGAGGATAGGGTTAGGGTTAAAGAACATACCTTAATTGAAATGGATCACACATATATATAAAAACAAATGGGCTGAGGTCTAAGCCCAATAGGAAATATTTTATGGGTACAATAATAGTCCCTCAAGTCTGAGTCGTACATTCGTGTGCGGGTCAAACTTCGAAATATAAGATGTCAGTAAGTGATGTCTTACAAATTGCCTAAAAAATGTAAGTAACTCCGATAAGTGAGGACTTATGAATTGCTTCGAAAATATGCTTCGGTCCCAAATAAGGGAGCAGTTTCAATAAATCATGACTTAGGATTTGTCTTAGAAAATATACGTGCTAGCTTGAATAAGCGAAGGCTTACGAATTGTCTCGAAAATATAAGCAGTTCGAATAAGCGAGGACTTACGAACTACCTCAGAAAATATGTGTGGCGGCCTAAATAAGTGAGGGCTTAGGAATTGCCTTGAAAGATAGATGCTGCATATAATTTGTCGAAATTTTTACAGTATCTCCTCTGTAATATGGACTAAACCAATCATGTAATACAATACAATATATCCACTGTAATATACCAAATAAATTTGGGGTCCATTTGCCCCTCAAATTACTCATGACGATAAAGTGAATAATGACATTTTAAATTTCTCCGAGATATAATATGCGTCATAATCTGCTAATAGTGATGTGAAGTACGTACTCGGCAACAATAATATAATGGATATGCTAGCAGTAATAATGTAATGATACTAAGATACCAGTATCACAATAGTCCCCCAAGTCTGAGTCAAATATTTGTTAAATAAATAAAATTCTTTTAGCTCATGTACTGGTGTTATTTACTTCCTACACTTACTGCTTCTGTTTAATGTATTGACATGCTCTTCAGTATAATCCAAACTTAGTCCACTCCAATAATAATATCAAACTCATAGTTTTGTATAAGTGTTAGAAGGTTGTGTACCATTATAAGTTTTTGAACATGTGCGCATAAATGTTTATGAGCTGAGGCTCTTTAGACTTTAGTCTGACTTTATTTATAATTTGCACAAGTATAGGCAATTCACTTGCCTTTCTTTTCCTAAGCATGAGGTTGAGTGGTTCACCCATGCTAAGGCTTCATTAACAATTTTAGTTGTTCAAGGCAAGTGCCACACTTCGCGAGCGCAGATGTGGTCCTTTTTGGAATCCAGCTCCTCATCGAAGTGCCCACTCATCTTTTCATAAAGACTGATCATCTATGAAGAGGCTTCCCCTTTGATCTTTGTCAATAGAGGTACTTTATAATTTTTTATGAGCTTGCTTTAATAAGAGTATTTTTAACTTTCCTGAGCATGAGGTTGAGCGGTTCGCCCATGCTGAGGCTTCCTTAACAACTTTAGTTGTTAAATACATGTGCAACACTTCGCGAGTACGGATGTGGTCCTTCTTGGTATCAACTCCTCGTCAAGTGCTCACGCGTCTCTTCATAGGGACGGATTGTCTATGAAGAGGCTTCCCCTTTGAGCTTTCTCAATAGGAGGTTCTTTTTATTATTTTTGAACTTGTGCAAATTTAATTTTTCACATTGCGAACTTTGTTTCCTCAATGAGAACTCCAAGATAATGCCACCTTTATTCAAGGAATGAGGACTGTCTCTTCCTTTATTCAAGGAATGACAGCTAGGCTCAACAATAGTGCTATCAGAGTTTTATAAATTGGCCTCGGAATAACGAGGTCTTACAGTTAGGTCCAACGATAGTGAGAGGTGAGGAATAACCATCTCGCGAGGCAAGGAATAAACATCTGGCAATTTGCCTCTTCCTTTTTAAAAAAACAAGGACTTATAAAATATGCTGCCTCTTCCTTTATTTAAGGAATGAGGATTTCGAAAAATACTATCTCTTCCTTTATTCAAGGAACGAGGTCTTCAAGAGATCGCCTCTTCTTTTATTCAAGGAACGAGGATTTCAAAAAATACTGCATCTTCCTTTATTCAATGAACGAGGTCCGCCTCTTTCTTTATTTAAGGAACGAGGACTTCAAAAGATCGTATCTTCGTTTATTCAAGGAATGAGGACTTCAAGAAATACTGCCTCTTCCTTTATTTAAGGAACGAGGACTGCCTCTTCCTTTATTCAAGGAATGAGATCTTCAAGAGATCACATCTTCCTTTATTCAAGGAATGAGGACTTCAAAAAATACTATATCTTCCTTTATTCAAGGAACGAGGTCTTCAAGAAATCGCTTCTTCCTTTTTCAAGGAATGAGAACTTCATGATAATGTCTCTTCCTTTATTCAAGGAATAAGGTCTCCAACAGGGATAAGCATCTGGAGTGACGAGGAATAAACATCCCGTAAATAGATCTCGAACTATCGGAGTTTTATAAGCGGGCCTCGGATAGACAAGGTCTTACAGCTAGGATCAACAATAGTGCTATCGAAGTCTTATAAACTGTCCTCAGAATGAGGAGGTCTTACAGTTTGGCTCAATGATAGTGAGATGCGAGAAACAACCATCTCGCGAGGCCAGGAATAAATATCTGGTGATTCACTCTTCCTTTTTCGAGGAACGAAGACCTTAAGATATTGCCTCTTTCTTTCTTTATTCAAGGAACGATGTATTCAAGAGATTGTATCTTCCTTTATTCAAGTAATGAGGACTTCATGTTAATGCATCTTCCTTTATTCAAGGAACGAGGACTCATAAAATGTTGCCTCTGATGATAAGTAATCCACAAGTTAGGACTCTCCTTCAATAATAAGAAGACTACGAGCTATGGCTCGCCTTGAGCAATTAGAATAATCAACGGAGCCTTTGAACAAGAGAATTCCAAGCTAAACAATTTATCGAACACTTAGCGAGCACTTGCAATAATAATAATAATTCCTTTAGCATGACTGGGATTTGTAGCCTATCCATGACACCATCAAGAATTACAATAGCAAATTTCACATACTTTCACAATTTGTCATTGTGGATATTGTATTAATTCATGCACACATTAGATGATATATCACTGTAAATTTAAAATATAGAAGAATTTTGTCTCCTCTAACTCAAATCTTGCCATTACCTATCTTCAATATTAAGGTCCCAGTAATAAACAAATATTCACTTGGTGGTAAAATAATTTTTGCAAGTCACCAGTCGATAAATAAATGGAATTGATGGCTTTAAAATGAAAGCATACATGGATTCCAAATTAATGTGATCGATAATTTTCAAACGAGCCTTTCATATTAATAAAATCCCAAATTTCTATTTCATGCTATTTAGTTATGGTAAAACAACAATAAACGGAGTGCCTCAAAATAATACCTACCGTTGAGCAATAGATTTTGAGTACGGTCATACCCAAATCAACAAATAGAAACAAGATGTCTAGAGATGGCAAAAAAATCCGCCCCGCCCCGATGGGTTGGCGGGGCGGGGATTGCCGCCCCGCCACAGGTCGCGGGGCGGGGCAGGGTGAGGCAAGGGTGCCCCGCCCCGAACCGCCCCGCGAAGTTAAATTAAAAAAAATAAAAATAAATAAAATTGGACATTGTTTGTTTTCATTGCTTGGTTTGGATATTAATGTAGTTATTTTAAGTATTGTTTGCTTTGAATTATAAAATTTTGAATTTGTATTTAATTGAAAANNNAAAAATTTGAACATTGTTTGTTTAATTTTGGACATTGTTTGTTTTCATTGCTTGGTTTGGATATTGATGTAGTTATTTTAAGTATTGTTTGCTTTGGATTATAAAATTTTGAATTTGTATTTAATTGAAAAAAATTTGGTTTAAAAAAAAAATTACAAACGGATAAGGCTCCGCCCCTCCCCCCGTCCCTGCCCCGGCGGGACGAGGGTGCCCCGTCTCTAAGCCGCCCCGTTGCCGTCACTAAAGATGCCTAATCAAATCTTGCAAGTCTCTAATAGGAATTGCAATGGGTCAATACTACCCAATAACAATGAGCCCAAATAATTTAGATAATTAAAAGATACATGGGCCCAGGAAAAAAAATCTATGAGCCCCATTCAACATAATTTAAACTTTTGACCCATCATGGTTGAGTTTGTAAAGTAGGCCCAGATGGCTAATGGAGTTGTCGGCCCAAATCAAAGGATGTAAGAGGTCCAGTAAATTTATCAAGAAAAATGAAGGGCACAAAAAGCTAGCAAAAGTAAAAATAACCTGCTAAAATTATCGGCTACCAAACAGTCCTTACACAGTTGAACGGGACAGTCCAAGAGATTAAGGAGACACATTTCCACAAAAAACACCATAGGCTGCTACATATGGTATAGCTCTCCAAACCAGAAACCATTCCAAGAAAATCATGGCTTTCAAAACCACTTTAAAAGAAAACAGCCGACAATAGTTGGTGGTCTATAGTTGCCTTAAATGTCGATGGCTATCGAAGGTTGTGATGCTTTCGACAGAGGTGGTCGGAGGCTTCATCTTGGCCAAGAAACTTCAGCCCAACATTGAAGGCTACTTTTGGATTGACCACTCTTATAGTTGCAAACATATATTCAAGCTTCATAAATTTAATTGCTGGGTGACGACGATGGGTTTGTCGCGGTAGTGATGGTAGTGGAATGGCGTGACAATAGTGGTGTTTTTCTATGATGTGTTGATTAGTTTGAGATGGTTGCGTTGCTGTCGGAAGGTGGTGGTGGTTTTGGCGGCGAAAATGGCGGTGCTGCTACTGGAGGGAGTGGTGCGGTGGTGGTCACAAGTGTTGGTTGTGGTCACAAATTATTTGGTTGATTGTGACCATTAAATTGGTTAATGTGTGACCAATAAACAATACGTGACCAATGAAAAAGATAAATCTATGACAAAAAAATAATGCGTGACCTAAAAAAAATTTAATTTGTGACCGATAATTAAACTATTTGTAACTGTCTACTAAGTTGCGACTTATAATATTTTTGATTTGTAACCGATAAATAAATTGTAACGATTAAATTTTTATTTGTGACCGATGAACAAATTGTGACCTATAAAATTTCTGAATTGTGGTCGTAAAATAATTTGTAACACATAAAATTTTTGTTTGATCGTAAAATAATTTGACTTATAAAATTTCTGACCGATGAACAAATTGTGACATATAAAATTTTTGAATTGTGGCCGTAAAATAATTTGTGGCATTTCAATTTTTTATTTGTGACCGATGAACAGATTGTGACCTATAAAATTATTGAATTGTGACATGTAAAATTTGTTATTTGTGACCAATTATATAGAATTTGTGACTAAATTAAATGGAATTGTGAGCTTAATATTACTAGTTAATAAAATATATGTTTAATTAATTAATTTATAAATAAAATTTAAAAAAATTTGAGACTTGAAATTTGAAATCTTAAAAAATCTTAAATTTGAAATTTGAAACCTTATCTCTTAAATTTGAAATGGGTGAAATTTA
>CAIGRR010192327.1:0-11674 GCA_903798365.1 Fraxinus sp. 1973-6204 | reverse complement strand
TGTACGAGTAATATTCATCTGAAATGTTAATTATAATGGTGTGCTATTTCAAGAGCAACAACAGTTTTATAATAGAGAAATATAAGAGTACTAATTCATAAATTATACTATGAACATAAACGAGATAATTAATCAAACAATAAACAAAACTAAAAAACTAAATTCAATGATTGGATATGCACAATTTTATGTGACTTGGGCAGAAACTAAAAACAAGATAATTATATGCACATGTCAAAACTAAATACGATGATTGAAAATTAATTGGAGCATTGAACTACGTGGGCTAATCATGAAAATATTGAAATAATGAAATAATTCATACCTGTAACAATTCAAAAGGTAATTAATTTAATCACAGTTTTTAAAGATAGTGGCTAACCCACCAAAGGTATATATACCAGCCATGCTTTAGCAGTTTCGTCCCCATCCAATTCCAAGGACACCTTTCACATGGCAGAATGATTCACCAAAAATTCTTGGGAAGAAATTTACACGTTTCATAATGAATATGTATATAAAAAAATTCACACGTCATCAAATTAATTTTGGTACAAATGACAGATGATTATGTTAAAAAAAATAAATTTTTGTGCTGATAACGTGTTATGAAAAGAGAGAAGAAAATTCAATAACTTGTTTGTATTATAATGAGAATCAAAGCCATATATTTATAGGAAAGGATTAGGGATACATATGATAAAAATATCTAGGGCTACAGGGGTACAATTGTCATTCAACAATAACTTACCATTTACAAGAGAAAGTGTATTACTTTCATTGCGGTGTTTCAACAAAGCAAGTCTTTTGTCCAAATTGACGGTTCCGTTCCATTAAAATAAAGGATATGATCGGAGGTTGGTTTTGGTGAATTACTTATGAACAATTTGGTGATTGATATAATTAATGAAACACCTAATTTTTGTATGATGGTATTTTAACCATAAATGAAAATGAAGGTGACTCGACTAACATAGTACAACTCGTGATCTCATTTTGAGTATATGTTATGATTGTCTTCAAATATGTATACCCAATTAAAGTTGGATACAACATGGTTCATAAGAGGACTGCAATTTCTATAAAATGAGAAAAAACGATTTTCATTTTTATTTGTAAATTGACAGTCTCAAATGTGATAGTATATGGGCTTTCATGTAATATTGACGTTCTTAGTCTTTTTACATGTTGACTAAAGGTGAAATTTTTTATATGGTAGATAAACATAATTATTGATATAGTCAAACTTTATATTCTTATAAGAATATTNGTAAATTGACAGTCTCAAATGTGATAGTATATGGGCTTTCATGTAATATTGACGTTCTTAGTCTTTTTACATGTTGACTAAAGGTGAAATTTTTTATATGGTAGATAAACATAATTATTGATATAGTCAAACTTTATATTCTTATAAGAATATTATGTTGTTAAGTTGAGTCTTATCCATAATTGTAGGGGTAGAATTGTTTTTTGCATAACATTTTCAATTTAAAATCGATGCACCCCAAGATTTGTGGGGGGTGGCATTTTCAAATTAGAATATTGATATATTCGAGGATATTTGAAATAATAAACTGCATTATAGTGAATACCTTGTTAAAATTAAAACGTGCACGATGTTGAAAATTGGATACCCGATGTAAGGGTTCAAAATGTATTAGTAAATATATTTTACTTTTGGAAGTGTAGTTGATCGTGGAAATCCTCAATATAAATTGAGAACTGAAAGATTAAATTAGAATTTTCAATTAAGTTAGAAGGAAGCGGTATGACTTTAAAGTTTTTCAGAGGATTTTCTAATTAGTGAGAATTTGTGCATGTTATATCATTTGATTGAGATAGCTAACAAATGGAATGACATAAGATAAGTCTCAACATACATGTCATAGATATAATACCATTTGACCAGTACTCTCAAATAGAACAAACTCTTTATTTTATTGAAAAATAACATATCGAATCCGTTTTTAAATGGGTTATCTAGAGAGAATAAACTGCGCATCGAGGGAAATTGGTGTAAAACCTAAACTAATGGGTCGGCTTAATGGAAATCTAACCGGTGATTGGAGATTTCATGTACTAAGTTCAATAGGAAAACTAGTTATGATTGACTCGATAAGTAGCACTTCGGAGTTTTTACTCCTCCCCATTTCTATGATGCAAATAAGTGATGCCTACCAAAGATCGATTATGATAAGCTATACTTTAATGATGACTATATCTTGTAAATAGTTCAAATGAAGTATTATATGATACTCTTTATAGAACATCGCCTATGTGAGTGTGAGCATGATCGGTTCTATGAGAATTTTACTTAAACGAATTCTCTAGTACACTAGCAGAACCTAGAAAGTTCATGGCCGAAATAATAAACACAATGGAGAACCAAAGTTTGATATGAGATATAATGTGTTTGATATATTGTCTAGGTTTACAATAATGGCCAAAAGCTCAAAATGTTGTGTTCATTGATTAGCCAAGTAAGTCCGATAGATTCTTACTCTAAGGAAGGTTCAAAGTGAAAGCTACCGACCCTGATGCATCATATTTCAGTTGTACTCTTCTTTATCTTCTTTGTTCTCAATCGACTTCTTCCATTCATGTGGGGGGATTGTTGAGATTTTTGGGATATTTATAAGTATGAATTGGAAAAGTCTCCAATTGGTATGTGACTAGTTATGACTCTTCAATTGCAAATGGTTCATATCAAAGAGTCGTGTTGTTTTGGAATGGTGTGATTATTCAAAGAGGTCCATGATGAAAAGTCATCACTTTTTGAGAGGATACAATCTACATCATTAGATATGAAATAGTGCGATCTAACGGTGGAAATTAAGTTTGCCAAAAGATGCGACTATTCGAAAAGACATTTAAAAATCTATAAATAGGACCGTCCCAATTCTATTTTCTTCACTCCAAATCAATCCCTAATAATTGATTTCTAATTATTTCTTACATTAAATTTTTTCAAAATGGTTTCCATATTATTTGTGTTTCGTGTTCAATATTTACTATTCAATATCTTCCATTCTAAAAGAGTACAGTCAAACGTTCGTCTCCCAAAATACAACGCTTCTTCTAAAAATAATATAGTGCGCTATATTAATTTTGGAAGAAACGCTGTATTTTGGGAGACAAATGTCCATTTGATCATGTTACCACTAATGCAAGGGGCGAAATCCGTTTTAAGGAAATTTACATTCGCATATCTCTTTTCATTTTATCTTCTTCGATTTCTGCATTTTTCTACATTTAAGTAAGTAATGATTTGCTCATTATTATGTATGTACTATGATTCAGTAAGTCGTTGCTCTAGTATTTGCATGCACGTGTTTTTTATTAACAAAATATTATTCATGCACTAATTTATCCTACATATTGTTCGGACATGGTGGGCAACCTAGGTCTCTATGTCATAAATTCAATTCACAGCTTAGAACAACGTGGAGAGCTATGGTAGTGTCCAGGTTTTAGGTTATTCTAGACTGCAAGGAATCAATTCATTATTTATAGCCTGGTCACCATCGTACAGACAACAATGATATTCATTGTCCAAGTAGCAAAAGAAGTTGATACGCTGTTCGGGTGGAATGCATAATACTATGTCAGAATGGAATGTGCTAAATTTTCTTTAGATAGAAGTGAACGCGGATAGGGCTTCAGGTTACAGCGGGAGATTCAAAAACTGTGGGAGCTTTGTGAAGGGCTTTTTTTGCCAGTCCATTGGGAATCAAATAGGCATTTGGAGCAAAGATATATGTTGTTATCGGACTTTTGTAGAGAAGGGTTAACACACACTTTAACTAGAGAGTAATTCCATGTATGTTGTGAGCCTTTAATGATGAGAGGGAAGTCAATTCCAAGGCAAATAAAGTCGCTTCAATATCTGTTTTACATCTTTCTAATGGATTTTAGAGTTACGCATATCTAAATGAAGGGTAATGGGGGCTTATGCAATAGTGTCACACTAGATCACATGCTCATTAGTACAATGGTAGAACACTTGCCACTGATTTTATTCTTGATGTATTTCCTTTGATTTGTCAGGTCGATGTGCTTACCGATTTCATTAGTTTGTTTGGTTAACGTTTCGGCTTGTAATTATTGAATCATTTGCGATGTACTTTTTCTTCATTTGGTTTAATAGAAGGTCGTTGTAGACATATGATGAGGATGCTACAGAGATACCAAATATAGTTGGGTGTTCTGATGCACCTACTAATTCTTATCATTAGCAAGTTAATAAAAAAAATTACATAGAGAATATGAACTTGTGATATTTTCACGAGAGGCTAAAGGTCCTTTAGAAAGATGGGTGAGTAGCCTTGTCGAAATTCAGGAGCACTCCACTATCGGGTTATTTGGACTATCTAATCTTTGGATTATCAAACATGTCATGCTCTTGTTGAGTGATAGGTGGAATTCTGTCAAGTCAATCATAAAATGTTCATTTGTTAAGTTGAATAATCATGCGTTGTGTTGGGCTTCAATATGTGCTTGGATTGAGCGCTTCTGTACGATCTTAGGGATTTTGTTGCATTACTTGGTGTGAAATCTTCTGAGTATCCCATTCATATGACTTGAGTTAAGCCTATGGCCTTCAAAGTAAGCTTTGGCATCTTTTGTCAAGACAAAAGCTTGACATAATCTGTTTAGTTTAGATTTACTATTCCAAGTTAAAGCTCTTCGTATGGATTAGTATTTTGAACGTTAATAATGAATTATCCCCACCATGTCATACTACTAGAAACCTTTTATAACCGTTGTAAAAAGATTGTTTGCGTAAAAGGGTGAAATCGGTGCATTAACCTTCAAAGTACATGCACAAAGATTAAGGGAGTTGTTTTCGTAGCCCCTCCGATGTTAAAGTCGGAAAATAGTTGGAGAGAGAATATATGTGTCTTCATATTTTACTTGGTCTTGGTTACAAAGCTAAACTAAGAGCATGTTGTAGTTTTGTTTTCTTTTCTTGGTTGATTAGAATGATGCATGTTCCTCAGCTTGAAGAGTTGGAGGCTTCGTTCGTATAGATGTGTTAAATCTCTTGTATTTCTGCGCGGTGGTAGTATTTGGCCACAAGGTTTTGGCATAAGCTAGACTATGAAGTCCGCTAAGACATGAGCCTTGATGGTTGGTCGATGTTTGTGCCCGATGTTGAATTTTCCCAGCTCGATTGCCCATTTTGTTGAATTGTGACCTAAATTCCATTAGGAATTGGTATTTTGTTGAAGAGGTATTGAAGAAGTTCAAATATGGATTAAGGAGAAAAGGTTGGTGCATTTACATGCGCAGAACATTGAGTTTGACGCTTGAGAACTAGTGAGGCCACTCGTTGTGCGCAAGGCATGCAGCTCGAGCGACCGTCCTATCCGGCCCAGGGCTGTTTCCATTTTTTACGTGTTTTATGATACCTATTCCATTCCAAATACAGTCTTTTGGGTTGTATATTCTGCTATTCGTAGACTCTTCATAACATTAGAAAGATTAGATTTGGTTGAGAGTATCAAATCTTGTAACAAAATCATTATTTTGATTTAGTGAATGCTCCTACTTTGCTTGTGATTTTTTTCGTCTTGAATTTTCACGTAAAATCTTGGTTTCTTAATTGTTTATTTATTTCCTCTTGCACATATTATCTGGCACAATTCATAACACATTTTAATAGCTGCATGAGATGTCTGATCTTTGAAGTATTTTTCATAGGGGCCTGATTTGAGAGTACTGTGATGGGATGAGCTTGGGAGTATGGTCTCAACTTTCAAGCTATATTAACTAGTGCCTGACAAAATGATATTCGGCCATGATCAAATGCTCAACTGATAGGTAGGCCCTTGATCGATAGGTGAATGGTTGTGTCTAGAGCAGTTGGCTCTATGAAATAGAATGTTGACATAAGCGGACATTTGGGCAATGCCACATCATCACGACCAACTTATTGTTCAATCATAAATAGAGACCATTCTGCATCTTTTGATTCATTTTACACAACCTCACACTATGTCTAACCACATTCTTTCTTTCTCTATCTCCAAAGATATCAACGGAAAATCTTCTTCATTGTCCAAATGTTATCTTTGAAATGACTGTTATCAATAACAATCCTAGAAAAAATTGTGTCAAGTCTTGTCGCTGCCAATTTATGGAAACCGTAATAAGGACTTTGATGAAAAATAATTTTGAGATATATGTAAGGGTTGAATTAAATATTAAAAATATATTTGGGTGTGTTTCAAAATTAATTTTTTGGAAAGTAAGTTGAAAATCATATTTGGAGCATGTAACATGTTTGATCTAGATCGTTTTCCAAAAAATAGCTTTTTGGTTCAAATTGGACAGCTCAAAATTGGACGGCTCAACGAAGCATGAATTAGTTGTTTTTGTCGGACAAATAGTTGCGAGTTGAATCTCTCTCTTCCATCTCATTAACAAAGTTGCTCTGTTTCACCCCCAAAAATGTGAACATAGCCATTTTAAATTGTGTAGAGTTAGGAGAAAACGGATGATGGATAAATTGGTAATTCTCTCTTCAAAGTTGTAGACAAAATTGAGAATGGAAATTCAGGTCCTCGATCTCAAGACGAATTTAATTTAATAAGAGCCCGTTTGAGCCACATTATAATGAGAATGAGAATGAAAAATATAGCCGTTATGGACCCCACACAAGAGATAGAAAGTTTGAATTTTAATGTTGATGTGATGGATAACGGTCATATTTTTCATTATAATGAAGAAAAAATGTGGCTCAAACGGGCCCTAAAATTCAATAAAGTCAAATGGGTAATTCTCTCTTCAAAGTTGTAGACAAAAGTAAGAATGGAAATTCAGGTCCTGATCTCAAGACGAATTTTAATTTTGATAATTATTTTAATAAAATTCAATAAAGTCAAACTATCAAAATCTGACTAACATCTAATTTTAATTTCACCAAACAGGCGATAAAGTAATTTAATTACAAGCTAACTTGTCCTCGGCAATTAAAAATATTGACCAGTCACGTATGGAAAGGAAATTAAAGCTATTGTTTGATCCTATTTTTCTAAAATACTTTTTTTTAGCCACATATTTTACAATAAAATAATATTACACGCAAATTTAATTTTTTTTTTATATTTTTTAACCATATGTTTTTCATAAATATTATATTTCAAAATACATTCTACTGTTTGAAATGTTGTAATGAAGTGTCTTTGTGTAACATATTCTTCAGTGCCTTTCAACCACTATTCTTCCGTCACAGATATTTCATTTCTTTTCATCCTCCGAAATTTAGGGTTTCGTCTCTATTATCTCTTTCTACAGTTCTTGAAAGTGAGCTCTCCTTTTCTCATTTAACTCTTTTAGCATCTTTAACGTTTATATAGTGATTTTTATAATTATCAGCTTTTTATCAATTTCTGTGGATTATTGTGCTGAATTTTTGTGTGGTTGACTTGATGCGGATCTTGATTAAGCGATTTAATTGATTTGGGGATTTTGAGGAGGTGGGTCCCATTTTTATCTCCAAAGATTATTATAGGAGTTGAATTTGTAGCTGCACACTCGATGTAGCTGATCTGCTGATGCTTCTTGTTGAAGTTAATTTCATGTTCTTGTAATTGCGTTCTTTCAATTTGTGTTATTTGTTGTACTTGGATGAAAGTGTGTTTCTTGAATCTAATTTGTTTGGAAAAAAAATAAATTCTTGAATATAGTTTGTTTGTACCTGGGTAATTTATAAAGCTGCTAATCACATCTTTATTATTTTCATCTTGCTGGTCTTAGGGCTTCTTTTTGTTCTTTGATAAGTTGAAGTATTACGTGTTATTTATTGTGGGGAAGTTGAATGTTCATTTGAAAACCAGATGAGAGTAGAAAAAGAAAGAAAGTCAAGAAGAGGAAACTGAATCTGCACTGGTTGAATATTTCTCGTTTATATTTAAGAGAATTGTTTGTGGTTGCATTGCACATGTTATGTTCTTAGCGAGGATATAAATATTTCTGGACAAGGATATATTTTGAGTAGAATGCTAACATCGGTGCACATCATTAACTTGCAAATTCTGCATAGAATATATGGTGCATCAACAGGGCATATTTACTCTTTTTCTAATGATTTCATTATGTAATAGATATCAAAGCTACATTTAAATTCTTTTATTGATATATGAAGAAGATGAGAATCGAGTTCAATGGTTCACATCAGGATGCACCTCATAAACTTTAAAACTTTTTGATAACTGGCTGCATGTTATCCCTAAAAATCAAATGATCTCACTATTGAAATATGGCAATGGCAGGGTTTTGCCATTTCCACCTGGCCATTTTTACATATATTAAATGTTATGAACTGAATTGTGTTCTTTGTTGTATATATTGATCCCAAGTGCTCCTTTTTTCGTCCAGAATATTTTACCTGAAGCTGGTTTGCTTTTAGATCTTGTAGTATCATGAAGGTTCGGTAGGGAATATTTCGATGTTGTGCAGCAATTTTTCTTCTTCCATAAAAGGTTGACTGGACATTGAGTTCAATGGTTCACATCAGGATGGACCTCATAAACTTTAAAACTTTTTGATAACTGGCTGCATGTTATCCCTAAAAAACAAATGACTATCTCACTATTGAAATGTGGCAATGGCAGGGTTTTGCCATTTCCACCTGGCCATTTTTACATATATTAAATGTTATGAACTGAATTGTGTTCTTTGTTGTATATATTGATTCCAAGTGCTCCTTTTTTCGTCCAGAATATTTTACCTGAAGCTGGTTTGCTTTTAGATCTTGTAGTATCATGAAGGTTCGGTAGGGAATATTTGGATGTTGTGCTCTGGACATTTCTGAAGGTTCTTTCCGAAGTTTTACTATTTTGTTTTAGATATTTATCTCATGTATTTTTATTGATTGGCAGGAAGATTGTTTATATTTTATAAGATTGCCTTCAGTACCTATCTTCCTGCTTATGATGTACTGGTGCATTTCTTTTAATTTTTCTTTTATTGGGAAACTAACACGGTATTCCTAAAAACCATCATATAAAAATGAAAAGAAGTTGAGAAATTAATTAAAATAATTTTCCCCTGAAAATTTGGTTACAGGCTCGTGGTTTCAGTGGTGTCTTTTTGCTCGATTGCGAGTCACATGTAGTAGTGGGTTGAAATTTGAAACTTAGCTGGTAGTTTCTTCCGTGGTTCTCAGATGGATGACAGTGGACATCGTGAAAATGGAAGGCATAAACCACCTCTGAGTCAGGTATTTGGTAGCCATTAATCTCTGCACATTTACTGGCCATAATTCAGTTTCTGCTTGTGGAGTTTTTGTTAGTTCTGGGTGGTACCTAACTATAGTGTTTACTTAAGGGTTCTATTGCGCATTCATATATTTGTATTAGGTTACCCTTGTTCTATGTTACGTAAAGGAATTTGAGGGGCTTTGCTCTCACATTGAGAGTGCACCACTATAATTATGTTCTGGTGTTTCTGTTTTTGGTTTTGTTTACCATTGCTCTTGGGTTTTCAATAGTTTGCATTTGAAATCTTGTTAAAATGCTTCTGTTTCAGTGGTTCATGCAGCATCAGCCATCAATGAAACAGATAATGGCCATTATGGCTGAAAGAGATGCTGCAGTTCAAGAAAGAAATTTGGCTCTTTCTGAGAAAAAGGTTGCGTTGGCAGAGCGAGATATGGCTATCCTACAACGAGATCAAGCAATGGCAGAACGAAACAATGCCATAATAGAACGCGACAATGCTATTGCTACCCTTCAGTATCGGGAAAATGCAATGAGCAGTGGTAATATGTCGCACTGCCCACCAGGATGCCAAATTGGACATGGGGTGAAACACATACACCATCCTCAGCAGCATGTACACCATCAGTCTAACATGGGGGAAGCTCCATACAGTATGGGGGAAACTCACCTGCCGGACACTGTTCCAGTGTCCCCAGTTGCTCCTGAGCCCGAAAAATCCCGTCGTACTAAACGTACAAAGGAGCCAAAGGCTACTACCTCTATAAAGAAGACGTCAAAATCCTTGAAGAAGGTTAAACAAGAGGGTGAGGACCTGAATAAAACAATGTTTGGGAAATCACAGGACTGGAAAAATGAGCAGGATATTGATGGTGACACTGATGACCTTAACAGGCAAATGGTTGTATTGAAACCAAATTGGAAAGATCAGGACCTGGGGCTGAACCAGGTTTCATTTGATGATTCAACCATGCCAGTGCCCGTCTGCTCGTGCACTGGGGTTCTAAGGCCTTGTTATAAATGGGGAAACGGAGGTTGGCAATCTTCATGTTGTACAACCACTTTGTCAATGTATCCACTGCCAGCAGTGCCTAACAAGCGCCATAGTCGAGTTGGTGGTCGGAAAATGAGTGGAGGTGCGTTTAACAAGCTGCTCAGTCGACTTGCTGGAGAAGGTCATGATCTGTCGAATCCAGTTGATCTTAGAGATCACTGGGCAAAGCATGGCACAAATCGCTACATCACCATCAAATAAATATCTGACAGTGTGGCCTGAAGGAGGATAGTTCACGGGGCAAACATCTATTGAATATGATGATGCACGTCTGAGAAGGATTCATCATCTTGCCAAGTTAATTTAGGATGGTACCATAAATCTTCATCTCTCTCAATTATCATTCAGAATTAAGAGGTCAGCTCCCCTTGAAATCTTCTTCTTTATTTTATTCCCTTTTTTATCATTTAGAATGTGTAGACCTTAATTGAAGAGCGATGAGATAGTCGCGATGTTTGTCTTATATTGGGATATATTATGGCAAATTTGAATCATGTGTTCATGTAACTGGATATAATTGTAAAATAGGGTTGCATGATCAAATATATATTGTTGTTGTTGAATGAGTCATAGATGTTAATTTGCAACAATAAGGTATGTTTTATCATTTTTGTTTCTAGCAATAGTGATAAAACTTTTGGACATTTGTCATATCTCTGCTCACTAATAGTGGTTGAAATGACCGTCCGGGCTGCTCTAAGAGGCGTGAAAATGTGTTTGGCCATCCGGGCTAGTAGGCAGGGCAACCCAACTTGTGAAAGCACGGCCCAGCTGTGAGAGGCCATGTTATGAGCCATCGGAGCCAGGCTGTTCCTGGCTCGAATGGAGCCCGTGGCACACGTGGACAGTAATAAATCAAGAAAAAACTGTATGGCCAGTAGGCGGCAGTAGCCCGGCACCTTGTCTGGTTGACATCCCTGCTCATGGTCGACCCGCGTGCTGGATGCTAAACCATTTCAATTGTGAAATGAAATGGATTTCTGAGAAAGTTATTTCCACGAGCCCTTCTTTTATTGAGTGCTGTGCAGAGCAAGAAAATATTTCCGTTTGGATGGAGGACACCAGAACCGGGCCTCAATGATCTTCCTTGTGGCATGATTTTGATTCTAGATTCAAAGATTTCTTAGTATGCACCAATGTCATGATCCGAGAGCAATAATGAGCAAACAAAAATTAGAGAAGTGCTAAGTATACACGTAGATTTATGGTAGTTCGCCTTCAAATTTGCCATTGAAAGTTTCCTTAAATCCGAGAAGTTCTCAATGGAGATGGTCACGCCTCTCTGTCTCTCTCTCTCTTGAAAACATCGAGGGGACAAGTGAAGAATATAATTAGATTCGATTTTGCTACATGTACACTTAGTTTGACATCATGGTTGACATTCTCTGATAAA
>CAIGRR010192287.1:0-12755 GCA_903798365.1 Fraxinus sp. 1973-6204 | reverse complement strand
GTACGTGACACTCGAAGCTTAAGTATGGGGTGTCACAAGGAATGAAGGAGGAGTCTCCCAACTACCTCCCCAACCTCACCAAGGAGATAATGAAGACTCGAAAGGGCCTCAGAGGTCCTGCGACCTATATGATGATGATGAACACTCTCCTTTCTCCGAGGCTATAAGGAATGCTCCCATGCTAAATCACTTCACACTCTCTAAAATTCCAAAATACGATGGAGAGGTGACCCCGCATAACATATGAACAATTACAAAACACCTATGAATTTGAAAGGGGCCACCCCAGTAATGAAGTGCATGGCCTTCCACTTGACCTTAAATGGAGGAGCAAAAATTTGGCACGCTAGACTGCCAGAGGAAAGCATCCGAAGTTGGTCCAAATTCAAGAAAGATTTCTTAAAGCGCTTTGCAACCAGTAAGGAAGGAGAAAGACTCATCCACAGGTTGCAAGATATGAGATAACAGCAAGGTGAATCTCTGAAAAATTTCATTTCTCGATTTACTGATGAAATGACATACTGCATACAAATTACGAATAGAGAAGCATTGACTTCCTTGAGAGAAGGACTAGACATGAACTCCCTTTTTTGGAGAGATGTACAAAATAAGGACCCTGCCACCTATGACGCCTTACTGGAAATGATAAGGCATGAAATCCTTAATAAAGAATTAAAGGATCACAGGAACAGGGCTAGCCAAGGTCTGCACAAATGTAAAGAGAAAAGGCCTTACTTCCCATTTGATGGACAGTCAAGCTCCAATGAACCATGGACAAGAGATTGCAGCGGCAACACTCAATGTGGTGCCGACTCTAGCATATAAGAAGGTCAATCATGGTGCTGTAATGCATCAGCGTCCAGCCAACCGAAGTGCCCGCTAAGGGATCGAGGTAGAGGACGAGGTTTGAACCTAGAAATAGGGATGAAGCATCACAATATTGCACATATCACCGTCCTATGGACACCTAACAGAAAATTATTGTGACGCTGCAAAATGCCCCCCAAGAAACATGCCAAGTAGGCCGAATCAACAACCTCTAACGTCGACCCAATAAGAAAGACCCTCCACGAGGAAAGGAAAATGACACTAAAAGACCTAGAAAAGTTCAGATGCAACGGCGAGGTCCCCCACCAAATAAAGAACATGAACATGTCTGAGAGATTGATACAATTATCTGCGGACCCCATGTAGGGAAAGATTCCAGAAATTCCCAAAGGAACTACACTAGGGAAGCAGGTGACCCAGTCATGACAAGCTACATAGTGAATCAATCTTCGAATGGAAAAACAGTCTCTCCGATCACCTTTACACAGGAGGATACGGTGGGAGTCCATTATCCACACTGTGTTGCCTTAGTAATAAGGGCCGTCGTAGCTCGCAATGGCCTGAAAATGATGTTAGTAGATAATAAAAGTTTAGTTAACATCATATTTGGCAGAACCTTCGACAAAATGAAGGTAGACCATGAGCTAACCCCAATGAGTTCCCCTTGTATGGCTTCATGGGAGATAGTATCATCCCAAGAGGCAAAATCACTCTAGCTATAGAGATAGCAGAACCTTTTGTTGCTCGCAATTTAATGGAGTTCCTTGTAGTTGATAACCGCTCCGCCTATCATGGGGTACTTGGAAGACCTGCCTTAAAGGAGCTATGGGCGGTCACCTCAATTCATCACATATGCATGAAATTTCCAACTGAAAAAGGCATTTTTGCTGTTCGAGGCGATCAAAGAGGACTCGAGAATGCTACTCCAATTTTTAAGGAAAGCTGAACCAAGAACACACGTCATCTTCACTGACGTCGAAATAGTCGACCCCCCTGAACAAAGAGTTACCTCTTAACAAGGGGAAGACGTCCTCATGGCCAAAGTCCCTGAAGAAGAAAGCATCTCCGGCACAATACAAGCCCCTGAACAAAGGATAAGTACAGAAGGAGCCGTTAGCTTGGAAGAACTGGACCCTCGCCTTATTGACTGTGAACCTTTAACAGCCCCAATGAAAGAGCTGGAGACTTTCCCAGCTGACCCTATGGATCCGACAAAGTGCCTACAGGTGGGAAGTCATGTACACCCAGAATGAAGAAGAAGCTGAAAAGCTTCTTACTTAACAACCTGGATGTGTTCGCTTGGAAACACAACGACATGGTAGGCATCGATCCCAAGGTCAGCTGTCATCACTTAAACATTGATGAAAAAGCTACGGCTCACAGGCAGAAAAGAAGGTCCCTTAACCCGAAAAGGTATGAGGCTCTTAAAGACGAGGTAAAGATGCTGATTGGTAATTGTTTCATTAGGGAATCTGTGTATCCAAAATGGGTATCCAACCCAGTGCTGGTTAAGAAGCACAACGGAAAGTGGAGGGTATGCATTGATTTTTCGAACTTGAACCAATCTTGTCCCAAAGATAGCTTCCCACTTCCAAGGATAGACCAACCGGTGGACTCAACTGCTGGACATGAACTCTTTAACTTCATGGATTCTTACTTCGGGTACAATCAAGTCCCCATGTTCCCACCTGATGAGGAACACACCTCCTTCATCACAGATAAGAGACTCTATTGCTACAAAGTGATGCCCTTCGGATAGAAAAATGCTGGAGCAACATACCAGAGGCTGGTAAAAAAAATGTTTACCAACCTCATCAGTAAGATAATGGAGGTCTACGTGGACAACATGCTAGTGAAGAGTTTAGAAGCAGTGGACCACATTGCTCACCTTAGCGAAACATTGTACATCCTGAGAAGATATCGAATGAAACTCAATCCCTTGAAATACACTTTTGGAGTATCATCTGACAAGTTTCTTTGATATATTGTCAACCAAAGAGGCATCGAAGCAAATCCTAAAAAGGTCAGAGCTTTAATTGAAATGAGATCGTCCCAGAAGCCAAAAGAGGTTCNATACACTTTTGGAGTATCATCTGACAAGTTTCTTTGATATATTGTCAACCAAAGAGGCATCGAAGCAAATCCTAAAAAGGTCAGAGCTTTAATTGAAATGAGATCGTCCCAGAAGCCAAAAGAGGTTCAGAGCCTCACCGGGAAAGTCACAGTTCAGAATCGCTTCATTTCAAAGGCAACAGACAAGTGTCTACCCTTCTTCAAAATCCTCAAAGGAGGGAAAAAGTTCCAATGGCTCTACATGGGCTGAAAAAGCATTTGGGACAAGCGTCTCTCCTTTCCAAACCAAAGAACCATGAGGTATTGCACTTGTACTTAGCAGTAACCTTAAGGGCTCCGAGTTCAGTTTTAGTAAGGGAGGAAGACAATCATCAGATGCCAGTATACTACGTCAGTAAGGCCTTTGTTGCAGCAGAAACACTGTATCCAAACATGGAGAAGCTTGCTCTCACTCTAGTAATAGCCTCAAGGAAGCTAAGGAGTTTCAAGCTTATAGCATCCATGTCCTGACGAATTATCCTCTCAAGCAAGTGGTTCAAAAGCCTGATGCCTCTAGAAGATTGCTCAAATGGGCTGTTGAACTCAGTGAGTTCGACATCACCTATAAACCAATGGCAGCCGTCAAAGGGCAAGCCCTAGCCGACTTTGTTGCATAATTCACCCCAGTTCCAAATGTCGAAGAAGAAATGGAACCCTCCGAACCTCAAACATGGAGGCTCTCAGTCGATGGGTCTTCTAGGGATACAGGGTCAAGGTCAGGGTCAGGGTCAGGGATAGGGGCAGGGGTAGGGGCAGGAGTTGTATTAGTTAGTCCAGAAGGGCACAAACTAACATGATCCGTAAGGTTCGACTTCAAAGCAACTCACAATGCGGCCGAGTATGAAGCTCTTTTAGCTGGCCTTTAATTAGCCGAAGAATTGAAAATCAAGAGATTCATAATTAGCAGTGATTCCCAACTAATAGTTAGCCAGGTTCATGGAAACTTTTCAGCCAGGGACAAAACTATGGTAGCCTATTTAAAATTGGTGATGAGCTTTATCCCTTCATTCGAGAGGTTCCAGTTAATGCAAATATCGAGTCCTACAACATTCATGCAGATGCACTGGCTAAGTTGGCAAGTAGAAAAGATTCTGAGCTGTTCACTGTTGTCCTAATAGAACACTTACCTAGACCCTCAATTGAGATTAGAGAGATGGTGATGTGGGTAGAAGATACTACTCACTAGATGAAACCCATCATATCTCATTTGAAGGACCAGACCCTACCTTCTCAGAGAGAAGAAGCCAAAAAACTCAGGAGAAGAGCCGTCCATTTCGTCTTCCAGGATGACATATTATATAAACGTGGATTTTCATTACCTCTACTGAGGTGCATCGGATGAGAGCAGGCAGACTATGTACTCAGGGAAATTCATGAGGGTGTTTGTGGCAATCATACTGGAGGTTGGTCGTTGGCACGAAAAGTACTCGGGCAAGGATACTACTGGCCCACCTTGAAAAATGATGCGTAACAGTTCGTCCGAAAATGTGACAAATGCCAACGCTTTGCCACCATCCAAAGACATCCTTCTCAAGAGCTGAGTGTAGTTTCCAATCCCTAGCCATTTGCAAAATTGGGGATTGATTTAATCGGACCTCTGCCTAAGGGAAGAGAAAGCGCTAACTTCGCCATCGTTCCTATTGATTATTTTACAAAATGGGTGGAACCCGAACTACTAGCAAAGATAACTGAAGTAAATACCTCCAAGTTTGTCTAGAAGAACCTCATCTGCAGGTTTGGTATCCATTATTAAATTATATCAGATAATGGCAGACAATTTGATAATAAAAAATTCAGAGAGATGTGTGAAGAGTTGGGCATCAAGAAGTATTTCTCTTCCCCACATCATCTCCAAGCAAATGGTCAGGTTGAAGCTGTAAACAAAACAATCAAGTATACCCTGAAAAGAAAGCTTTCCACCTCAAAAGGGGCCCAGGTGGATGAGTTATCCCAGGTTTTGTGGGCTATCAGAACCACCAGCCGAACCGCAATAGGGGAAACCCCATTCTCCATAGTGTATGGAACAGAGGCTATGAGCCCCGTCAAAGTAGGTTTCCTATCCCCCAAAAGAATACACTTCAATGAGATAAGTAATGATGAAATGAGGAGGCGTGGGCTAGACCTCCTTGAAGAAAGGGGGGATGGTTCCCAAATCAAAATGGCTATATATCAAAGGAAAATGACTAGGTACTTCAAAGCCAAAGTGAAGAAAAGATCCTTCTGGGTAAATGATTTGGTGCTCCGGAGAGTTTTCTTATCTTCCAAGGAACTAGGGGTGGTACATTAGGACCCAATTAGGAGGGACCCTATCGTATTGAGAAAAAGGTCTGGCCTGGGACTTACTAGATTAAAGACATGGATGGAAGGGTCCAGCCCAATCCGTGGAATGTTGAGCACCTGCGAATGTATTTTCAATGAATGTAAATTACAGCTGGAGGTTTTTTCCTAGCCTTTGCAAATGAATAAAGCCTTTGGTTCCAACATAAGTTTTCAGAAACTTCACTAAGCGTAGGCACCTCGGAAGAAATGGGGACATCCTCTAAAAGGATCACCTCTCTTGAATTCCGAGGCTGACCTCACATGCCTTCCTTCGACGGAGCTGAACGTCATGGAAGAAACATTTGCATGGATGAATCATTCGTCATGCAAGGAAGCATAAGCACCTTGAAAGAGAGTGGGACATCCCCAGAAGGGATCACCTCGCTTGAATTTCGAGGCTGACCTCACATGCCTTCCTTCGACGAAGCTGAACGTCATGGAAGAAGCCTTTGCATGGATGAACCATCGCCATGCAAGGAAGTGTAGGCACCTTGAAAGAGAGGGCGACATCCCCAGAAGGGATCACTTTGCTTGAGTTCCGAGGCTGATCTCACATGTCTTCCTTCGACAGAGCTGAACGTCTTGGAAAAAGCCTTTGTATGGATGAACCATCCGCCATGCAAGGAAGCGTAGACACCTCAGAAGAGAGGGTGATATCCCTAGAAGGGATCACCTAGCCTGAACTCCGAAATTAACCTCACAGGCCTTCTTTCGATGAAGCCGAATGTCAAGGAAAAAGTAAAAAACTCAAGAAGATTCAGCCAGTTTCCTTTCTGTTTAGTCAAAATGATTCAGCCTAAGTGTGAAATTACTCATATTAGTTCAACCTAGGTTCAAATTATTTAATCGCGTTCAGCAAGTCAGCCAGCTTAGATTATTCGGTTAGGGCATGTCCTGATTCAAAAATTAGACAACTTCATTCAGCTAAGTTCAATTAGCTTCACTTTAGTTAAGTTCAATTTAAATCTATTTATGTTTGATGCTTTACTGGGGTCCAACTACTTTAAAGCAAGAAGGTAGAAATAAGAGAAATTTTTTATTCATTAAAACAAAGAGTACAATGGAAGGCCCAAAGGCTTTACGAATGATAAATCAAGGTAAAATCTAGTTTATTCTTTGGGAGGGGAAGGTGCGGATCCTCAGTAGCAGAAGCCACCTCATCCGATAGAGCCTCCGCCGGCACAACTTCCATACAATCATCCTCTGTAGGAGTCTGGGTACCTTTTCTTCGATAAACTCTGCCTTTAGTTCCGAGGCATCAAGGTTGGAGAACAACTCCTCCAACTTATTAATCACCTCGTTGTAAGCAAACTTACTCCAGTAGGAACCGAGGCGTTGATACTCCTCAGTATGATGGAAGTTGGCAACATAATTCATCACTGCAATGTCACCCGCCTCGACAACATCCAATTGATACGCCTATACCCTTGGCATACCATTCTACTTGTTTCTCCATGAAATCCTAGGCATTCCTACTGGCAACTATTTGAACGTTCAACTTCTCCAGAGCATTGATGGTAAGCTTTTTGATGGTCATTGGAGGTCTCCAATTTCTTGGTTAGTGAGGTCATCTCCTGCTTCATGGCCTCGATCTCGGAAAGCACGGAGGCTAACTTTGCCTCATCTTCAGCCTTCTGAACCTTCAATTCATCAGCTTCGATTTTAACCCTCATCAGTTCAGCATCAGTAATGTTTAGCTGGGCGTTTGCCTTCTCCAGAGCCTCAGTAGTGAGCCTCTGATGGTTGTCGAACGTTTCCACTTTCTTGGTCAGTGAGGCCACATCACATTGTGACTTATAGACCTCCTGCTTCATGGCTTCAATTTCAGAAAGTGCGGTGGCCAACTTTACCTCGTCTTCAGCTTTCTGAGCTTTCAACTCATCAGCTTCTGCTTTGGCCCTCTTTAGTTCAGCCTCGGTGATATTCAGTTTTTCATTTGAGGCTCTGTTCCTCTGCTTAATATTGGCCAAAACTTCTTGACATTCCAGAGCTACACCGAAAGCTCTGGCACTTTGGCTCACCATGGTCGTAGTAAGGTCTACTGCATCATAGGTGGCCATATAGTCTTGCCACCTTTCAGTCCAAAACTTATTGAAAGCCTCAGTGGCACCTTGGACCGCAGTAGGCAGCATCTCTATCACACTTGAAGCAATTTTGCTATCACGTCCCCCAGGAAGTTTTCAGACTTTCCTGGAGTCCTCTCCATTATCTTCGGGGAAGCTTCAACAGTTGTTGATGTAGTATCCTCAGCGTCATCACTGACCTCCCGACGCTGCTCTTCAATTGCAGTATTAATAGAAGCCTACAGTAATTTAGGATGCTTGGGAGTTACCTTCTCTCCATAGGACATAATTATTTCGAAGCTATCAGAACACCCGCCAACATGTGACAATCTCCTTTTCTTTGAGGACTCTTCAGCTATCCCATTGCCCTTATCAGTTGTGGACTGATTTTCTTAGGAGACCTCCCTCTCTGCCTCTTTCATAGTTGAATCCCTGGCAAGGCGATCTAGCCTTTACCGATTCCTGAAGAAGATCTCCGGGAGGTAGCATTAAGAATTGTGACCATATCAAGTTTGGGATACTCCCTCTTGGGTGCCATTTGTTCAAGTTCTGAGAAATATTCCTTGAATCCGATCACAAATAAAAATAAAATGTTCAAAAATTCGTAGCAAGTAAAGTGTCAAAATGATAAGATTCTGGATTTTATACAAGGGACAAGATGAGTCCCAGCCATCGGATTGAAGTCATGATGATCAGAGGCGCCCAAATCTTTCTACAATCTGGGCCATAGAATCCAAACGATTTCCTTTGTCAACGCCCCAGATCGGCACGTATATCTCACGAAAGGCATCAGCACGTAGATGAATCTTAGAAGTCACGTAAACAAATAATTAGTCACCATTATGCATTCAATTCAATACGACTGTGCGTGCATTGGGAATTGGTTCAGTACAGCTGCCACCTTAGAAACACGCGAAACCATCGAACCATGGGCATGAGTACTTCGTGAAGGCTTACAGCCTTGGCAGCTTCAAAAATGAACTAGCATGTTCTTCATGAAGGCTTACAGCCTCGGCAATCTCAAAAAAGAACTAGTCCCTACTTCACAATGGTTTACAGCATCGGCCGGTCTTGTGCAATTAAATCCTCCCTAGCAAAGTCTAGTTTACCACTCAAATTCCATGCATGGTATGAATATCTATACCTAGACTTGGGGGATTGGGATGTTACATATCACCACTTCCAATCTTAATGAAATGGTACTTCGATTTTAACGCAGGGAAGTAGCCTCGGAAACCCTAAGGCCAAGAACAACTTCCGCACAGGAAAACCTTCCTATCGAAAGAAATTTGTAAATCTACATTAGCCTTGAAAACCCTAAGGCCAAGAACAACTTCCGTACAGGCAAACCTTCCTATCAAAAGAAATTTGTAAATCTACAAGGACCTCAGCCTCAAGAGAAGCGCTACTCCTTACTACCACTTCGGAAAGGTGTGCCGATTAAAAAGTGCATGACCTTCAAACACTTGCTACAAATGCCAATTAATATGAAATAGACCTAGGAAAGTATGATGAGATGAAGATAACATCTGCGTGATCAAATTGGTCGATGTCTATCTTGGTAATACGGCAGAGTTAGCAATATTGAAGCTTTTTGACATTAATCATCTCTAATTTGGACCCCCAATGTTCAAAAGAAGGCTTCACTACCTAACTACATGACCCGTTTGCTCGAAAGACAGCAAATTGTGAAGGGTTAGAAGTTGTTAACAAGGTAAGCTGTTAAAAGCCAAACATCCACATCAGAATCATACAATGTCGATAAAAAGAGAAATTATCGAATTCTATTAAAAAATAGCTGATTTACATAAATGGGACCGAAGTCCTTACACTTCAATGTTACTAAGGGGGTGGGGATTGAAGAGGTTCAAAAGGCACTATGGCCCCAGCTTCGGTAGTGTTAGCCTCTTCAACGTTAACCTCATCAGCCTCTGCCACGCCTTCTGCCTCCGCAGGGGTCTGAGGCTCTCCTCCTTCCTTTTCATCTTCCAAGAATTCAGCCCTCAAGTTAGAAGTCTGAACCTCCCGGTCATGCACCTCTAGCCATTCAATCACCTTATTGTAGGCATACCTTCTCGAGTATGTGCCAAACTGCTAGTAGTTTTTAGTGATGTGAAAGTTGGCTAAGAAATTCTGTTCAGCATTTTTACTAGCAAGCTCAGCTTCACTACAACTAATTTCTACCTCTTCAGTAAGGCCATTTACCCGAGTGGTCAGCTCCTCGATTTTTCGCTTCAGCTCCACATTCTCTTGGTTGGCCTTTTTAAGGGCTTCGACAATAAGTTTTTGGTGGGCATCAGAAGTCTCCACCCACTTCGTCAAGGCAGCAACCTCACTCTATAACTCATGAACCTCCTTCTTCTAAGATTCATTTTTCGCCAAAACATAAGCGAGTTTGGCAGACTCTTCCGCCTCCTTCTTCTTGGCCACCTCAGCTTCGGCCTGGGCCATCTTAGCTACCTCTTCAGACTGGACAGTCTTCCCCATGAATTCTCGATTTTTCCTTTGCAAAGTTTTGAAAAGGGCATCAACCTCTATCATCATACCAAAAGATCGCGAGAAATGGGCTAAGGCAGTAGCCATCATGTCTACTGCATCTCTAGTCTCGATAAAAGACTTCCACTTTTCAACCCAATATTTGTGGAAGGTCCCCGTGGCCGTTTGGATTTCGGGAAGAAGGAGGGAAAGAGCCTCGGGTGAAATTTCATTGACCCGACTGAGAATGGTCGATTTACATTGAGAATTGTCAGATGCAGCAGGGTTTGTTGGCCTCTTCTTGGCGAGCACTTACCCCTGTGGCTCGGAGGTAGCAGACCTCTTCTGACCTCCTGTTGATGCAGCAATTAAGGCTACCAGGAGCTTCTTCCCCTAGCGGATGTACGTTTCACCCACTTTCTGCCAGAGGTTGAAGTGACAGACAATATAGTTGCCATATCAGGGATGGGAAGCCTCTTGTCAAAATTTTCTGAGAGAAGCGTACATTAAAGTCAAAAGCGTGTAAAACAACACACAAGCAGACGCTATATTGGAAATATCGACGAGAATTTCCTACCTCTGGAGGCCATCAAGCTTAAATCTTCGTAAAATCGTTGGGGAACGATTAAGTTGTCGAAATCTCGATCTGAGGAGGGCAGACAATAAATATCTGATAGGACCTCCCGGTGACTCCTATCAAGCTCGAACGCTCAACAGTTCCTAAAAAACGACAAGTATTGTGTTAGTAAGAAGAATCGTCTAATAATTACAAGAAGAAGTTATGAAATGGCACTCACTGGGTTTAGAGTAGGAGGTTGGAACTTTGACAAAGGGGATAGTGTCACCCTCACACTCCTGCCACTTTCCTCGAACCCAGAACCAGGTCTCTTTCCACCCCTTAATGGATGTGGAGAGACCCGTCACCAATGGAGCATGCGTCCCCCAGGGGTATATAAAATAACAACCCTTGGAATCCCCATTGCCTAATTACCTAGGCTGGAAAATGGTTTGAAAATCATAAAGGGGCATATCCTCGCCCAAGGAGGTCCGCTTCTAGAAAATATAGGACCCTACTAATTGGGCCCAGGCATTTGGAGAAAGTTGGGTAGGAGCCAATCCACATAACCTAAGAACGGCTCAGAAGAAGGGATGAATAGGAAGGCACAAAGTCCCGGTTTAAGCAGAAAGTCGCTAATAGCGACACACCCCTGCCTTGGACGACAGGCTTGCTCATTAGGAGAGAGAGATAGAAGTTTAATATTATAAGGGATCCTATATTTCTCCCTAAAGTTAGCAAGGAGGGTCGGATTAGCGTTTGATGGAATCTTTGCTGCCCCCCAGGCTATCCTGTCATCCTCACTTCCAGACTCTTCCCCAGACGTAGTTGCACCCCTGCCAACCTCAACAGCCCTAACGAGGTCGGCAGTGTGAGTAACCTCAATCCCCATCCTACCAGTTAAATGATCAACACCCGTACTATCCTCAGAAGAAGATGCCATTGATCCCAAAATGTAAATAGAACTCTTCGCAGAAAATACTGTAAAATTCACAACACTTATAGATGTATCCTGAAGAAAAAGACAGGGAAAAACTTGAAAAACGTGAAGGAAGCTTGTAAACTTGAAGAGACTGGGGAGAAGACGAAACTTGCAGGCGATATTCACGTGAAGGTAAAAGGAAAAGGATTCTTCTTAAAGGCGATCTCCTTTTATAGGTGTGGAAATTCAACCCCAGCCATTGGATCAAGATCTAAACCATCTAACCGTACATATAGAAACTAATATAAGAGTCACCCATTGCCCCAGACGCTACTGATTCAAAGGTCCAAATTAAGGTGTCAAACGCACGCGCCCTCTCGCGTCTAGAATATAAGTGGGAAGAAGAAGAGACAGCCATGATTACGCATTAAATGCGGTGACTGTTGCGTGCATTGTGAATTGCACCATCATGATTGCCTTCCATTGGAAACGGCCAATAACATCAAATCATTGAGGCAATATCTTTAAGTATTCCTCGTGTTTCTCAAAGATTGTTCAAAAAATAATGAACTCTTCACAAATATTAGTCCGAGGCTATTTTGTCAGCAGCAGATGCTCCAACCTTCGGTTACATTACTTACCCAGACATCGAGAGCAGAACCTCATAAATAAATGGATCAGACCTACAGGTATCAGAAACGAATAGGGGTTTTCAACAAGTGGACCACCTCGGAAGGTTAGAACCTCTTCCCCTCAAAAGATCGCATGGCACCCGAAAGTCCATGCATTATATGAATAATGATGCATAGACTTGGGGGACTATTGTTACCCCCCTCAAAAATTAGAGGCTCCAAATCAGCACTCCACGTAAGCTACCATGTAAGTAGCATATCCACGTGGGTAGTCACGCACATCCAGTAGTTAAGTTGACAGAGAGCCAATTGGGAGGCCTTCAGAGGAGGTTATGCAATCAAGGTCAACAGAAGCTATGGCTATCCGAGGCTTCTTCAAGAGCCGAAGCATTGTTTGACCGATATCGCTTCAGCCCTAATAACGGAGGCCTACTTGAAGCCCTTACATGTGAACTCAAATGCTCCTTATGTTCGAAGTACTGAAGCTCCTGAAGCCCCGCGCAGAGGCTCAACAAAGATATCCGAAGCCCTCTATCATCAAGAGCTCTTCAACAAAGGCTGACCTGATCCAGCAGAATTCGATGTTACCCATCATTATGGATCTAGAGATCTTTTAGAAGTAATTGATGAGACATGTAATAAAGAATGTCAGTATGTTAACCTACAACTAGGACGGCAAACCCTCTGCCAAACATTAATGGGATGGAGTAGACGTTAATGTGAGGTTTTGATAATAGTGCAATTATCACGTTTTACATTCACTAATAATTGCATTTTCATGATTTATTGGCACCTAAATGTTCTAAGTACACTTATATTTTGTTTTAGGTTGCGAATGGACGAATACG
>CAIGRR010192155.1:0-10359 GCA_903798365.1 Fraxinus sp. 1973-6204 | reverse complement strand
AAGGGTAAAATGGTCAAAAAGGACGTTTTGCGCCAAAAATTGGAAAGGTAAGAACGCTCTGCACCAAGAAACGAAATGTAGGGACGTTTTACACAAAACCGTGTAAAAGTAAGGACGTTTTGCGCTAATTACCCAAAAAACTTGTTCTTTTACAAATTACAACGAGCTTCGTCTTAAACTTAGATTTTTTATTTTTATTTTTTGTTTCCTGGACTCTTCTGTAGTTGTACAGAATGGCCTGACTGATAATGGAGCTGAAGTGGCTTTTTTGGGGCGCGTGAATGGCACTCTATCTACTTGATATTTATTACATTTAGGTTAATTTTTTTCAGATGCCACAAAACTAAACGAGCCGTTGACAAATTTCTGGTTGAAGGCAGGCAGTAACCGCATTATGTTTCTTTGAATTTGTTATCCATGTTGACTATCAGAATGGTGGTGTAAAAATAAAGGTAGGGACATTTTGCACAAAACCGTGTAAAGGTAAGGACGTTTTGCGCTAATTATCCAAAAAACTTGTTCTTTTACAAATTACAACGAGCTTCGTCTTAAACTTAGATTTTTTATTTTTATTTTTATTTTTTGTTTCCTGGACTCTTCTGTAGTTGTACAGAATGGCCTGACTGATAATGGAGCTGAAGTGGCTTTTTTGGGGCGTGTGAATGGCACTCTATCTACTTGATATTTATTACATTTAGGTTAATTTTTTTCAGATGCCACAAAACTAAACGAGCTGTTGACAAATTTCTGGTTGAAGGCAGGCAGTAACCGCATTATGTTTCTTTGAATTTGTTATCCATGTGGACTATCAGAATGGTGGTGTAAAAANAACGAGCTGTTGACAAATTTCTGGTTGAAGGCAGGCAGTAACCGCATTATGTTTCTTTGAATTTGTTATCCATGTGGACTATCAGAATGGTGGTGTAAAAAAGGCTAGCAGATATCCTTCTCGCCATCAGCAGCTGTTTCTGTAAACTAAAGATGGCATATTGCACATAGATTTGTGTGCAATATTAAGAAAGCTTCTTGGTATATGCGAGTCTTATCATTGTCAATCTTGAACAATTGCACGGATTTATCATGTCTAGAATGTCACATAACCATAACAGGTAGTACACCTGAAAAGTAGATAAAACAAGACCAAAAATGCAAGCAGGCAGCCTTGTAACAAATATCAGGTGTGCCGGGAATGATTTCAAAGAGTTGGCACAACATGCTTCCAAAAACAAAAAAGACTTGCACATAATTCAAAAGCAGACAGAATCTGTTTACTGTATTTTTAAAATCCTATTAACATCATAATCCATAGGAAATTACAGATGGGCAGTACATCCCCATATAGACAACTATAGTCCCAAAAAGTCGTTTTAAACCTTAATCCTGCCACAGAAAACTTATGTAACCCAAAACCCTCCTACAACGGAACTTGATTCCAGGCCAACAAGTCATAAAAAAAAAAAAAAAATAATAATAATAATAATAAAAGGGGAAGGTTGTAATGAAGAAAAGGACAGGTGAGAAACGAGATAGCAGATTAAGTAATCATTTTTTGTTTTAACCCCTGTTGCCTCTTCTCTTCTTGCCCACGTTGGGAGCCAACGAGCGAGTCTCTTCACCAGCAGCACTCTTTCGCTCGTTTCTTCTTTTGGGCATTTCACCTCTGGCAACATCAGCTTCTTGGTCATCACTGACAGCATCATGCCTGTCTGGGGCTTCCTTTCCAATAGGTGGCTGGGGGTCGGTGTCAGTCAAAGGTTTACTGCTTTCTTTCTCATCCTTCTCTTCCATTAGAATTTCCGCACTTGCATCACAGTTCTTATTTTCAGCACCAATATTTGATTTTCCATCCATGCCATCAGTTTCTTTCCCCATGTCCACTTCTATACATGCATCAGTTTCATCACACAACTCATCATCTTCCTCATCTGCACCATCATCAATTTCTTCAGATTCCATGTTTTCCTCCTTCATCTGGCTCTGTAGTGATTCAATCAAATTCATCAACTCCCTATTGACCTGTTGCAAAATCATATTTTGGTGAGTGCACATTTCTGATTCACACCTCGAAATAAATATTCCTTTCACACATGACTCAAAATGAATATATGACCCCAATTGCATGGACAGTCAACTGTAATTTGCTGGTATGCATCACTTAAGAAAACTAGGGGAACAATATGTTCCTTGCATAAATAATGTGTTAATAGCAAAACTTCAAAATTTACATGAGAAAAAAATTCAGCTATTTGTACCTGGGGATTCTGAAGGAAATCAGACACATCATTGGTGCACGATGGGCATTTCATAACATTTTTTTGTGTTCGGAGTGTCCTTGTACCTCCACATGTCCTCTGCTTAATGAAAGATTGGCCTGCAAAGGCATTCTCTAAGCACGCCTTGCAGAAGTTATGAGCACAAGGAGTGGTAAGTGGAAGCACCATTACTTTCCGGCAGATGAGGCAGCCAAATTCTGTATCATGAGTTGCACTTTTGAGAAACACGATACGTATACATAAAGATTATGAAGCCATATTCACATGGTGCAATTCAGAAACCTCCCCATGGGATAGCTTTTAATTCCAAAGAAATGCATGTGTAACAAGAATACCTTTCAAAAGCCTTTCTTTAACTGACTCGTTTCCTTTTTGACGTCTTGCTCTCTTTTTGCTCTTACCTTCCTCATCATAAACATCAGGAATTTTACGACTTTCTGGTGGAGGCTTTTTCCAAATCCAATGATCCTGTCCCTCCTGTGTATTGCAAAAAGTAGACAGCTGAGATCGCTAGAAAATTGAATATCTCAAGAAGTATAATCTCTTAACATAAAAGGAATTAAATAGATCTGAATGGCCACGGGGCAACACCACACAATATAGAAGAAATTGGTAAAGATAAACCACAAGTGAAGAATATAGCTTCTGACATCAAAATCCCAGGCAGGACTCTTTTTTCTCTCTGTAATGTCAGTAGCATGCTTTAATTCCTCGACAGCAGGCAGCTCTCTTGGGCAATCACCATGATTGTCACTGGAGAAAATAATGATAAATTATAAACTAATCATGCAAAAACGGTTACATTTAGGAGGTGGATGATGGTGCAACACTAGAAATAGTAAACCTTGTCCATGGTGCAGGATCATTATCACAACGTACGAACAGATAACGACACACCTTAAATCCCTATATCAAGTGAAAGGAAAGCAGTCAGAGAACAAATTGAGGACAAAAGGTGACAAAATCTTTCAGAAGCAAATCCCTACTTGAATTCCAGCCTTGCGCCAACATTTTTCAATCCTATATATCCCATCATAACGTACACCTTCCTGTGGCGCATAAGAAGAACGTTTCTCCTTGTGAGACCTGGCCATTAAAAAAAAGAAAAGTATAAGATTTAAGGATGGGCAATAGGAAACAAAAAAAGGGAAAGACTAATCTTCTAAATCACCAAGTGATACCTTTGTTGAAATCGATAGCCAAAAAAACAACTTAAAATATACATTAACCTAGTAATGGAGGCACTAATTGAGCATTTCACTGTAGGACATATAGTCATGTATTGTCTGAACATGACTAGGAGCATTTAAAGGTTTTCATGAAAACCTAAGATCGCCAAATGGAGTAATTCGCAAGCAAATAAAATAATGCTAGACCTAATTCCAGAAGAGGAAATATTAGTTCCATTTTTCTATTATCAGATCCATGTGGAAATAAAAAGCTGCATTGGAAAAAAAAAATAAAAAATAGAAGAATAGTCTGACATTATCTTTCCCTTTTAAAGATCTAGCATTTTCCAAGCCAATAAATGCAATCCTTTGAAATTAAGCATCATATATGGCAAAGCACACACAGCTACAGACTCTTACTTGAATGGACACGAGAACGAGAGAAGGAACCTAGTCAATGTCATATCACCAACATTCATTTGCTCTCATAAATAAGACTTAATAAAATATGAACACCATATGATGGGCAAACCCACACATTCCAGCAAACTATCAAAACGTACTTTTCCTTGATCAGTTAAGAATATATAGGGTGAAATACATGACATTCGTTTATATTCTTAATTGCTTTTCAAATAGAAATATCAGAATACCTTACAACTCGGACAGGATAACCATTTTTGCAACTAACTCGTAAGGCTTCATTGCTTTTATCAAACTTCTGGTCAAATGACTGTTTCTTGTTCGTTCTTTTATTCCCACTAAGGTCTCTTCCACCACTGCCACCAGCAATCAAGAAACAAATTAGAAAGAGAAATATCCAAGGGGATTTGCCCAGATTGAAAAATTGTAATGTATCAATGAGCAAAAGGTGGTGAAAGTATGGACAGCCATGAATGCACGTCATTAGCAATTTTTAATATGTTGATTTAACTTCAGGTGCATTCGAAGTGATTCTTTCCATGGCAGGAAAAAAATTATTTGGAGTCATTAAGAAGCAACTCAAATGGGGCATTAAACATCATCAATATTGCTCCTCAATGGTGACAAACTCGGTTACACTCCAACAATATAAAAGAACTAGTATGGTAAAATTAGTGTAAATTTTTCCAGGGAATTTCGCAGTTCCCAGATGACATGGAAACTTGGTACACAAAGGGCTGACTCCAAAATCCAATCTCAAAGATGGAAAAAATTGACACAGATAGAACCTTAAAGCATTCCAATCAGCCAAAATCATGTGTCGCCTATATGGAAAGTATTCAGAACACGACACAGAAATAGTTAGGTACATGAGTTCCACGAAATCTAAGTAATATTCATCGATACCAAAGTGAGTACAAAAAGATGAAACAGAAGACCGAAAAATTCACATGGTTCAGTCATATTGGTCTACATCCAGACAGCTATAAAACCAAGTGAACAACAGAATTTGGTCAGTACATTACACTAAACACAGCACAGCACAAATTGACAGCATTAGAGTATACCTTCCAGTATAAAGAAACCATTCGCCATGGTCCTCATCGTCTTCATAACCTCCTGATAGTGCAACAGACTGTGCTCCATACTCTGACTGCCCAGCAATCCCAGCAACATGGGTAAAGTGAGCCCCCCACTGCCTGCATTCCATCCTATCTTCCCAGGTCTCCCCAACCAGCACGCCCAAGTTTCTTTCTGGATCATGCTCTGCTGTAATTGGACCAAAATGATCAAGAGGAACTGTAACAAAAATCTTCCCACTGCAGGCATTAGCCTTTCCAGATTTTTTTGCTCGCTCAGTGGTGTATGCTTTGTCGGGTCGATCTTTGTTGTGAACAAAATGGTTGACCCTTGGAACACCCCCTGAAACATTAGACTGGGACATTTTGGCATTTCGAATGGCCATAACAATAGCAGAGTTTATACGGGGTTCCCTTGCCATCTTTGATGGAATCACCTTGCGACAAATGGCACAAGTGAGCTTCCCCTGACCTACCCATCTCTGGAAGCACTTCAAGCAAAAATTATGGCCACATGGTGTCTAAAGCAAGAAATGAGAAAGCTATGTTAATTCCAATCTCTAAAAACCAGTATAAATATTTTGAACCCTTTCTTAAGCGAGAAAATTATAAATTTATTTACAAAACAGTCAAATTCATCCATTCAATTATCAAAAACTAGGTTAACATTTAATGCCCACTAACTAATTTATTGGTAGACAAAAAGGCATAAAAGGTTTCTATATCAATTTAGGATGAGGCTTTGTCGAGTTCGCTGTAAACATTTTCATTATAACCCTAATCTGGAAATCAAACCATAATGAGCATTTACTCAGCTATAGAGGAAGTGGTGCAGCAATATTAAACCCACTATGAGTTAGCTGGAAGAATCAGAATTTCCTGAAACAGAACATGCACAACAGAAACCTGATTAGTTGTGACTAATAAAAGACCTGGGGATTCAGTTCACGTGTCTTGTCCACGTGTTAGAGCATGACAATCATATTTACTTCCTGGAGAGAAGTCATCATTTATATCTACGCAATATGGATAATACCAATATTGAAACACTTGATACTGTCCGAATCAGACAATTGTCACAAAAGATATCTTCAGCTTAAAGGAAACAAAAAGAATTGCAGTAGTTTGTGTAGGAATGGATGAAACAATCAATCCATGCAAGTATTCGTACACATACATACAAAGATGGAATTTTTCTGAATCCATTTTTTTCACGTGACCCTTTCCATTCATTCAAGAACCTTCAATACAAGTACATGAACAATGGGACAAATTCAGTTACTCAGTGCAACGAAAGTGAGAAAGATTGCTATACATGGTCTTATATTAAGTGACTTGCCTTAATCTAAGTCTAGAAAACAGGTTGTAAAGCTAAATATGAATGTTACAACTATATTCGGCAATGGCCATTAATGTCAAATGACAATTCAATAAAAATCATTATGGTCCCAAAGTAGAAACAAAGAAGTAAATGATTCCAGTAAAATACAGGGAATTTCCATGAACATGATTCTTTGAGATATCCAATGTTATCCAAATTGAGGCATGCAAAATTGCAGATATAAATTCATCAATATCCTTTGCTTCATTTAAGCAATCACGCTTATGATGACAGTAATCAAATTAAAAGTAATCCCAATTAGATACAAAACTATTCACTTAAAGAAAAAGTCACTGTACCATTGTGAAACAAGGACTTCTCCACTGTTCTCACACTAAATTACACTCCAATTCCAAAATTCTAAGCTTGTGACCAATCAAGTATTATGAGAACTCTTTAAGTAGTTTGCATTTTTTCCCCATTTGATGATCCACACACAAATGCCTAATTCCAAAATAAACATATTGGATACAGATAGAAACTGGAAAAATAAAAACCCATTTCCTTGAAATAGTAAAATGGAAAGGGGAAAAAAATCCCGTTGACTAACATCGTTTGAGGATATCGTGGTCAACTCCAGAGTACAATTTTAAAAATACACCCTGCTCAAAAGTTCAGCATATTCTCCACATCAAAGTCAAGCGATATGCATAAAGTAAAAAGTTTTCTGGATAATACATAACTACCTAAACACCAAGACAAACATGTTCGCACAGAAATGTGAATTCATATAGAGAGAAATCATACAGAGACAGGTCTATCGAGAAGCTGCATGCAGATGGAGCAGTTGAGCTTGTCGCCGAGAATGGCCAAACCCTCGTTAGTCCCGCCATTGGACTTCTTTTGCTCTTGATTCGGGCCCTCCGGAGACGCTGATTTAGCTTCTCCGCTCAGCAGCTCCTGGCGTCGCTTGGCCTTCTCGCGATCAGTCAGCAACGGATTGGACTCGATCGCCCGGATNACCCTCGTTAGTCCCGCCATTGGACTTCTTTTGCTCTTGATTCGGGCCCTCCGGAGACGCTGATTTAGCTTCTCCGCTCAGCAGCTCCTGGCGTCGCTTGGCCTTCTCGCGATCAGTCAGCGACGGATTGGACTCGATCGCCCGGATCTTCTCCACAAGGTCTCCGCCGGAGATCGACAACTTGACGGCGGCACCACCTGTTGGATCGGCGGTAAAGGAGCAGTCTGGACACTCCCACTGGGCAGCATCGGCTAGGGTTTTGAGAGGGACGGAGAGGCAAGTGCTGTGCCAGGGAGTGACACAAGTTTTGCAGTTGAGGGTCTCGCCATCAGGTGCCTTCTTATTGCACACCATGCAGACTCCCTCGGCGTCGCAGGGGAGGTCGCTGACGTTGGCCATTGGTGATTGCTGCTAACTGCCGAAGAATGGAGATTGTGTAAAGAGTAAAGTGAAATGTGAATGAAGGGCTCAGTCGGCGAGGAGACTGTTTAAATATGGGGGTTGGGGTGGGTGGGGTGGTTAGGGTGGCGAGATGTAGGGAGGTGTTTGGCGGGGACTTGAAAAGAGAGTAAATTTAGGGAAAGGTGGGAACTTTTTTTTTGAGTTTTTCAGTTTTTGGCAATTTCCCTCTACCGTGCCTTGGATTGGAAATGGTTTTTTAATGAATTTTGACTGTTTTTACAAAATTCAGCCAAAAATACTCAAAAGCACGATCGATCAAATTTTTATTAATAAATCGCATATTTCTATAACTCTTGATTGCTATTGCTAGAGGAATTTTATGATCTATTATCACAAGAATGCTTGAATTAACCAGAATTGTGTCTAGTTTCTTCCACACAACACCACCTACGTTAAGTATAAGAACTCCTTCAACTAGCATGTTTTCTATTTCGTTGTGATCGAGAAATAGGAAAATTCTATTTGTACAATCGAGGTTGACAACCTCGCTCACATGCGTGCGAGGTCAGCATGTTTAAAAAATTCAAAAATAAAAAAGTGGATCCCCCATGTGACCACGATTGTACGCATAGCACAGGTCCAGAGAATTTTGGCATTAACATATCATAGTTTATAAAATATTCATTTAAAAAACGGTTTTAAAACTTTAAATTGCTATGATGAGTAACTTAACAAGTATGCAACCATTTAATGTGCGCAACAAAAATGGAAATGCCTAGTGTTGTTGTTTAGGATTGGGCTAAATCAACAAGTGGAACTAATGAATTATGAATCCAGCGAGTGGAAAAATAAGCATAAATACACAACAAACTTTATGAATGTTATCACTCGATACAACTTGATATTAATAATAAAATTCGTATTGATAGTGTAAACGATCAAAAGTTATATTAAGATATGCAACTAAATTCATTAAAACCTAAAAATATAATTTTGTTAAATTCTTATGAATTATGGAAAATTCTATTCAAACCAGTTAATCCATTAAAGGTGATTGAGGACACTCTCTAAAATGATTAGAGGTGATTTTTTTTTTAAAGTTTTTGGTAATTTGCTGAATTATTGCCATCTGCGTGAATTTTCATGATTTTTGTATACAAGAATCATTTTGAAATGAAAAACCTTATTTTCAAGAATTAAACTTTTTGTACACTCGTGTATAACAAGTTTGACAATTGAAAAATTTGTGTCATTAATTATTTAAAATATTATTAAAATCAATATATAAAAAGCGTCACCTCGCGATCACTGGCGGATGAATATTGGGCCTTGGTGGGTCATGTGACCCACCAACTTTTTCAAAATTGATTATTTTATTTTACTTGCTCCAACCCCGTTGCCCTTTGCAGAAATTTTATTGAAGCATGAGAAGAACTCATTGGAAAATCAAATTCCGTCTTCCCTTCCCTTGGAAAATCGTTGATGCCTATTCCGATTTTATTGCTGATTCCTACCGTCGAAGAACTCGTGTTCACTCTCGGTGTGTGTAATTCTATGGGTAAAGAATGGTAGAACCAGTAATGAAAATTTCATCGACGGTCGCCGCTAATACTTCTTCACTCTGCAATTTCAGCGGTTCATCGAGGAGATCGCTATCGCCTTGCTGTCTCACTGGACGACGTCGGAAGAATTGTAATGTTCAAAGAATTCAAGCTCTAACTTCTTCTTCAACTTCTGATTTCTTCAAAAGCACGAGACTTACCTCAACCCAAAGCTGTTGAATTTATAGCACAAGCAAAGCAAACGAAGTTTATTTGTTTTCGTCATGGCGCTAACTCTTTCATTTCTCTTAATAATATACATAAATGTGTATTATATTAGTGCTTTTTATATCTCTATTGTTCATTTAGATGAATTTTGCTTAATGGGCTACTCTCAAGTATGTTCATCCATTAATTTCTGTTTTATTTTTTTGCGTTGTCTAAATTTAAATTCGTTATTTTAAAGTTGTCTTTGTTATGATTCTCGTAGTACAATATTATCCTTTGAAGAAGGTGAATACAATTTGAAGGTTGTATAACTTCAATAACTCTTGGTAAGTCTAATTGGTTTTAGCAAATCCTAGTATTATGTTATTTAATACAATTTTTAATTCCATTTGTTAGGAGGTGGATCCCCGAATTTCTACAGTTTGCTCCTAGAATCTCACATGGTGTAGTTGGCACCAAACTATGTATGTTTCGATACAAGAGACTCTAGTTAGTCTCAAGTTTTTTTTGGTTGAAATTGTCATAGTTGGGTGTGTGCGAGTGCGTGTGTTATCTGGAAAAAAACAAGTGTGCTAAAAATTTTCTCATATTTATTTTATAAATTTGGCATTTTGCAAGTTTGATCGTGTCCCCAAATTCAAAATATCTGTTTCTGCCACTATTCACAATGATGTGAACTTGATATGTATAAGTAGAAAGATTGTATTTTCAAATATCTATGTGATCATTTGTGACCTATCCTCCGTGGATTACTTGGTTTATGTCACCCGCTTATGTTTTTAAGGAATAAAGGAATTAATTAGAAGAAACAGGAGAAAATACTTAAGAATAATTGGAAAATTATGAAATTCAGACATCCAAAATTCAGACATCCGCTTATGTGCCCTAAAATATGAAGAGAA
>CAIGRR010192145.1:0-10892 GCA_903798365.1 Fraxinus sp. 1973-6204 | reverse complement strand
ATAGCAGATTATGCTAATGCATTAGATCAAATGATGGATTTATATACTAATAATCAAAATAGAAGAAATACAAGACAAATTTAAGACTTACTTTAAAATAGAAGGGTATGTCTTGCAATAAATGACTCATTTCATTAAGGGTAAAATTGACTTTTCAACAAAAATCTTAAAAAGTCACTGTTCATAGGATATTCTGAAAATTCTCCCCCTTTCAGTGAAGCCCATGAGTAATAATAAAAAAAAAAAAAGTGGTAATTGGGGCAAATGGTCTATTTCATAATTCAGTTTGGGATTTTAGCATTTGAACACAATTAAAGTTTTAAAATAAATATTCTAATTCAACATTAATAAACTACCTAAATTACCCTCGAAGAATATATTTTTCAAGAATGTCAAACAGGGGGCTTAATAAGCCCAGAACCTTATTGGTCTATTCCATTGCTGGAATAGCAATATTCGATTAAGCTTTTATTTTAGTTGTATAATAAAATCTTCGACCACAAAAATTATTCAAATCTTTGTTAAATCGTCGCTGGCTCTCACTCTTCCAACTTTAGTAAGCTAGATTAGTTTTGCCAATTTGGACTTGTTTTTGTACATTTTGTCATTGGATTGTGAAATGTGCATCTGATAAAGATATATGTACAGGGGCCCTCACAGCATGATTTTATTTTGTCTTTCCCTTTCTTCTGCCCTCTGTTCTCTATTGCATCAATTATAAGTAATTTAGAAGCAAATTTGACTTCCTTTTGATTTTATTTTGTCTTTCCCTTTCTTCTGCCCTCTGTTCTCTATTGCATCAATTATGAACCTGATTTTTGAAACTAAAAAACATATATGGTAGTTTTGAAATGTTGTAAAGTAACTACAGGATTTATGTATTGTTCCCTTTGAAAAAAAAAAGGAAATCATCCAAAAGTCTTAGGATGTGTTTGATACACATCTCGTGAAGAAAAGAATGCATTTTTTTAAAGTAATATGATGGAAAATATGTGGTTAAAAAATAAGAAAAAGTTTTAAATTTACGTGTAATATTATTTTATTGATGAATGTATAATTGAAAATGAGTAGAAGAAGAATATATTTTTCAAGAATGTCAAGCAGGGGGCTTAATAAGTCCATAACCTTATTGGTCCATTCCATTGCTGGAATAGCAATATTGGATTAAGCTTTTATTTTAGTTGTATAATCAAATCTTCGACCACAAAAATTATTCAAATCTTTGTTAAATCGTCGGTGACTCTCACGCTTCCAACTTTAGTAAGCTAGATTAGTTTTGCCAATTTGGACTTATGCCCAAATTTTTTTGTACATTTTGTCATTGGATTGTGAAATGTGCATCTGATAAAGATATACATACAGGGGCCCTCACAGCATGATTTTATTTTGCCTTTCCCTTTCTTCTGCCCGCTGTTCTCTATTGCATCAATTACAAGTAATTTAGAAGCAAATTTGACTTCCTTTTAGATGATGACGATCTCTTTAACGTTCTTTTTCTTTTTCGGAATCTGATTCTTTTCCTTTTGGATTTTCTTGCTAGGATTAGGTTATGTATGGTTTGACTTATTTTCTTAAAATTCATAATTAAGATAATTCCGAACTTATTTTGGTTTTTGCTTTTGATAAAATCATCACTGTAAAACCAAGCCAAAGTACATGTGTGTAATCGTCATCAGTGTAAAGGACACAGACCCACGCAACTGCACACCCGCTGTTTATTCTCTCTCTCTAACCCTAATACTAGAAATTCAGTCTCCATTATAACCCAACTCATTTATTGAGTGAAAAAGGAAGAAAAGGGGTTTGAGAAAAGGTATGAGAGTGGTGGCATGGAGGCGGATGAGATTCAAGCTCATGGTTTTAAGTTTTCAAGAACCAGTACTGGGAGGCTTGATTCAGAAAAGTTAGGGCTGACCCATAAGGATGATGAAGATGGAGAGCCAAAAAGGGGCGGCGGAGTCGATCTAAGTCGTGTTGGTGGTGACGGACTTGGTAGGTTCTACGGCTGGTCTTCCTCGAGAATCGTGAGGGTTTCTCGAGTTTCTGGTGGAAAAGATCGGCACAGTAAAGTTCTGACCTCGAAAGGGTTAAGGGACCGCCGTGTGCGCCTCTCTGTGAGCACTGCTATTCAATTCTACGATTTGCAGGATCGGCTAGGATATGATCAACCGAGCAAGGCCATAGAGTGGTTGCTGAAGACGGCGGCCACCTCCATCTCGGAGCTTCCTCCGATTACTACTGCATTTCTGGACAATAACCCCAAGCAGCCGACGGAGGAGAATTCCAGCACTGGTGGCGCTTCCGATCAGCTCCGGTTTGATTCAGCTGAACAGCCTGAACTGGAAGTCGACGGCGATCCAACTTATAAACAACATATGACAACAACCTTGTCCAAATCTCCCGCTTGTAGCAGTACTTCCGAAACCAGCAAGGGTTCTGGGTTGTCATTGTCCAGATCTGAAAACCGGGATAAAGCTCGGGAGCGTGCCAAGGGGAGAGTAGCAGAGAAGGAGATAGAGAGAGACAATGAGTCTACTGGAGTTACTCATATGAACCCTATTTCCCAAACCACTTCTTTCACCGAGCTCTTAAGTGCAGGCATCAATAATGTGAATAGAAACCACTGTACTAAAACCACTAGTGGTCCAATGAATTACTTTACGAGTGGGCTATTAGACCCGGCCATGGCGACTCGGCCGGGGCAGATGCTCATGGGAAGTCCATTATCTCCTCCACTAACAACAGTGTCATCGCCCTTGCTTATCTTGGCCGGTGAAAACCCCGAGCTCCACAACTTCTCGTTTCTCCCGGATCACCTTGTCCAAGTTCTTCCTTCTGCTACTAGACATAACGAAAACAATAATATTCACAATCAGTACAATCTAGGCTTCACAATGTCGTCTTCTTCTTCTTCTGGCCTTGCCGGATTCTATAGGGGGACCCTTCAGTCCAATTCTTCGTCTTTATCTCCTCCCCTGCCGAGGTTTTCACCAATTGATCGTGGATCACAATGTTTCTTCGCTGGCCCGGTTTCTGCACCTGTGGAGAATCACCACCATTTACTGGCTGGTTTCGACGCTGGACTCCAGTTGTATCCTGGCAGCAGCAGCAGCAGCGGCGGTGGCAGGCATTCCGGCCATGAGACCAAAGGAAAGAACTAGAAGTTGTTCCTGGTAAAAAAATTCAATACCTTAAATTACTGAAGAAAATGTTAATTTACTCATGATCTACATTACATTTGTGCTTATCTGATCATTATCGACACATGGATTTGAGGGTTTGTTTTTAGTGTTAACTTTAAGGATTCTTGGTGCCTTTTGGATTGACATGTTGCATTACAATGAACAGACTGATTTCTTGGTTTCACAAGAAGTATGGTTATAGGTGCAAATATTTTATCAGACATTTCCGTTGTGTTGTCTTTTAATGATGTTACATAAATAACTGCAAATAGGGTTGGGGCAGATTGTCTCTTTGCTTGGTTCCCTTCTTTCTGACATGTCTATGCAAAGACAAGATACTAGTCTTTGCGTTAACAGAGGCCAGTTTAGCATCGATAGGATAAGCCCTAGATATTGGTATCTTTGCTTGGTTCCCTTCTGTCCGTGCGTCTACTGCTCCCATTAGATAGGTTAGTAATAGGAAAACTGTGCCTAAGCTTAACACCTGGCAATGGACGAGTCTAAGCAGCTTTTAGGAGTGTCATAGCATGTTTTGGCTAAGCTTATGAGAAAAATATATTGTATTTTCATTGGTCAATAAGTAGTTTATTTTAAAAATAATTAATACTTTGCTGTCAAAATAGATGACATTTTGTTACAAAATATGCAAGTAATAATAACATATGTAACCAATTTATCTTGTTCCAGTTTATTAAGGATAATTTTTTCCACAACTAAGGTCGAGGATTCAGAGATTGATACATCCTCCCCTTCATTTCCCACTCGAAAAAAAAGAGAGAAAAAAAGAAAAAGGTAATATATGTGAACATATTCGAAAATAAAAATTACTTTAAAACTTGTCATTTCACCCTAAAAAAATTAATTTTATATAATGCGTCGATATTATATGTAGTGATATCCATAATTAGGAGCCTTAATTGTGTCTCTTCAATTGATCAGTTGGACTCTAAATCTTGGAGATATCCATGTTCATAATTAAATTGGCTGGACTGGCACGAGTTTTGACTCCCCGTTTATAATTGTTTTAATACCTTCAAGTTAAAATATATTCACCTTTTTTCTGATTTTAGCATGTAGGATGCATAATTATTACGTTCATCTTTGTCGCTTGATGGCATTCGATAAGAGAAATATAAGAAGTGGTCCTGTGTAGTGTGTGGATAATAAATGGATAGTAGTTATGAATGTATATTTGAAATTCATGTTTGACTTTGACGAAAAATTATAAGTTTCTTTGTGATTTATTCAAATATAGGCCATTGGCAAGCTAATTTCTATTCACTTTCTTAAGAAGAGAAATAATTATATCAAAAGATGGAACTTTCGTAGTCTTGGTTAAAAAAGAGAGGGGTATCGAGTGCACAAAAACTGATGTTAGTTGAACATGGTGTTAGCCTATTGCATAAGGGGGTTGGCCCAAAAGAACAGTGCTTGGAACAATTAGATCTTGCAAGAGGAGTAAGGCTTGAGATTATTGGTATAATTAAGGTGAAAGAAAAAATTAATAAACCCAGAAAAGTTTTTTGAAACAAGATTGCACTTAAAAGTGAATTTGACGTAATTAGTAATATATTTCTTGCTTTACTTTCCCTTTTTGGACAAGGGAATTTCTTAATGTTAAAGCTGTGCAATCTAACTGCAGTGATTAACTTCTTGGTTGCACTGTTTATTATTGGTATTAAAAATGAAAAATAAGATAAAATATGGTCAATAAGTTATTTAATCTTAAACGATGTTGATGCAGGTAACTCGAGATGAGAAGTTGCCACAAGTCCCTGCTAGAGCATGCAGCAGACTCTGTGTTGTTATTAATAGCATGTCTAAAATTATTACTCACAATTTTCTATTTTCAAGTTATTCTGCTGGCATTCATGTATTTGGGTTCATTTGTTGATTAGGTGCCAGTTCTTGTTTGTTGAGAGAGAATGTGTAGTGATTGCAAGTTTTTGGTTTTTCCCCAACATTTGTTTGTGTTTTGAACTCCTTGTTATCATTGTTTTGAAAAATTAAAAATAAATAAATCTGTCTGAATCAGTTGGACGAACAAATCTAAATCCCCTTTTTAAGCCCCGTTTGGCCCTAATTTCTTAAATTTCATTTCTCCAAACTCATTTTCAAGCACACATTTTATATAATTCACATTTTTTTTAATCAATTTTTCAACCTTACATCTAATCAATTTTTATTAAAATCTTGATTTTAAACAAAACCAGATAGGGGCTAAGCTTTTTCAGCTTTTCTTTAGTACATTTACCTTTGTATTTGTTTTTTCTTGGAAGATTACCCTTTTTTTTCCCCCCTGGTACATGATTGACATATTTTTTAGAGGATTGAATAGTATTAAAGTGTTTGTTAAATCTTTCAGGTTGATGCAAATGTAACCGACCTTCCAAGAATTCCGACAAGTGATAAAATGAATCTGTGTTTGCCGGTTTATATATTGCTTTGATAGTGAGACAGATTTCGTTTGCTGCTAACCGTGTTCTCCCACCTTGTCGGTGACTCGTTGAGATTCTGGTGTGCGATTAAGCCCTAATTCCTACTAACAAGAGTTTTTAAAAAACCAAAACAAATCCAGCTCCAGTCGATTCTCAACCTTGGTGTGAAACTGTGAACATTCATAACTTTTCAAGACCTCGAAACTACACCCTTTATCAACCCATAGAACATTAGTAGTAAAATTCAATGCACTTGTCTCAGACTACACTGAAGAACTTAACACTAGCCGATTGTCCTTGAATAATGCTATTCATAGACTGGTGACCATCACCAGTTTTTGGCCAGACTTCCATGATGATGATTGTCTCATAGAGGAAATGAGAAGAGATAACGGAAGGAAAAAATCTTGAGACTGAAATTCATACCATTTTTCAATATTCAAAAACTTGTCTTACTCGGAACCGCTCATGAACAATCCACAACTTTCTTGAGAAAGCACATCGTTTGCTGTCATGCATGAAGAAACATATGCATTGTACACAAAGGTCACAAGGACAGTGTCTTGAGAACATGTTTCTGACATACAATGTTCATAGTTCATACCATCTATGGGTGAATCTTATTCTGCTTCGAGTACCAATGATACCATCACCAGATCTAACCATTCAAGGTGTAATTAAAAAACTCTACAATTTCATAAGCTATAAGTACTGGAATGACAAAAATCTACACTAGTTAACCCTGCTCAAACATATAAAAATCCCAAAAGGATTCATTTTAAGCATGTGGCAAATACCTACCAGAATCCTCCCCAAAGAGAGTCGAGAAATGCATTTTAAATAAGATGTCTGCCATATTCACATATTCATCAAGTCAGCGATCAACCAATGCCAATACATCAATACAAATCTGAAATGCACGATACCATGCTCAATGAAACTTTAAAGGGACAAAACATTCGAGAAGATATTGATGGCTAAAATATATACACAGATACGTAGTAAGGTAGATGCCAAACTTGTTGGCACAAGGCTTTTACAACATAATCCAGAAGCATTTTGGTCACTCTTAAAAGCAGATGCATCCATCAATTCAAGCTTTAACCTTGTGCACGGTTTTATGGCCCATAATGAACAAATGGCTGGCATTTCATTTATGATAGAAATCAAAATTATCTTCTTTCAGTGACTCATTCATGGTACGATATGATCAAGACAAATTTGCCTTTTTTTTCTGCCACTCAGAACATGTATATACTACTCCTTGAAAGCCAACCTTCATTCCTTGAAAGACCTATGAGCACTAGAAGATGAATTCAGAACTACCATATGAAACAATTTCCGGTTAACAAAAAAGACTGAGAAATACTAGTATATAATGCATCATGAGATGGATCCAGCAATGTCAAAGCTAGCATGTGTAAAAATGCAAAATGAAAAGCGCTGACCCTGGTTCTACAATTAGAGACGACCATTTGAAGCATTTTTTTCCAATACAATATAGACAAACGTGCACATAATCAAACATTTCAAAAGAATTGTCTGAACAGAAAAGCCTGCAAAATTCATGTTTGGTAGCTTGATCTTTAGTCAGTATAGCTAAAATAATGGCTTACACTGATCATGATAATAAAGTTCAGCAGTTTGTTGTGTAGTTACCCATCTACGTAACAATTACTTCATTATTCAAAACAATATGAAATCCTCTTTCAACTTTTAGATAAAAGAAAGAATAGCACTTTCCCTTAAACCAGCCACAAAAGAATAGAGAGTAACTAAATTCAAAGGCTATAACCAAAGAATTTTTATTGAACAGATAAAGTAAGAGAAACATGGGGAAATGCAATAGCTGCTTTCCGTAACTGCAAAAAGCGAGCACCATAAATATACCTAAAACGATATGTTCATACAATGGGAAAAACAACCGAATTAATGAATTCATTAGTCCATAAGTAAAGCTAAACGACAAGAAACATACAATCACCATAAAAAGTAGATCATAGAATCAGAAAAGTTTAGATAAAAAATTTGCATCAGGGTGAGCAAGGTGACATCCAAATCGTGCCCTTAGCAATAAATAAAAACTAAATTGACTAAACAAATTTACACTATGTTAAATCCACCAATGGCCACCCAACAGTATAATTGGTGTCTCCATGGCTATCCAATTTCATATAACATTTTATCATGGGCTGCTCCTCCAGTAGATATTGATGGTTTTCGTGAACCTGTTTCTGAATCTCTGCTTTATGGAAACAATATTATCTCAGGTGCCATTATTCCTACTTCTACAGCTATAAGATCATTTTCTCAGGTAATAGGGATACTCTAAGCCTTCCATTAGTTATTTATCAACGTAGCCACCAAATTTCATATAACGTTTCCCCATGACCACATAACTTCTTTTTATAATTTTCATTAATTTTGAAAAGCGGTAAAACAGTAACTTTGCAATATATATAAAATAAATTTAAAAACAAAATAAAATAAAAACTTATTTTTAAAAAAAATGTTACTTAAAAATATAAAATAAAAATAAACTTATTTTTTAAAAAAAAGTTACATAGAAAAATAAAATAAACAAAAAAAGTTATTTAAAAAAATGTTTTTAAAATAAAATAAAAACCCATTTTAAAATAAATGGTTTAAAAAAAAACTTTCTTTTTTTAAAATTTATTATATATATATACTCCAAAGTTACCGTTTTACTCCCTCTTGCACTTTTACCACTTTTTTTAACCCAGACCATGGTGAAATGATACATGAAATTCTATAGCCATTCTGAAACGTTATATGAAATTGGGTGGACATGGTGAAATAAAATCATATTGGGTGGCTACAGTGACACTAGATATAAAGTTCGATCGCTATGATGAACAAAATCAAATTAGGTGACCATGACCATACTAGGTATGAAGTTGGGTGGACATTGTTGGATTTAACCTAATTTACACATGATCCAGACACACTATAGTCAACTTCTCAGAATCTATGCAACAAAGGAAAGTGCAATAATACCAACTATGCTCTCCAATGTGAAATCCCAAACAGTTTTTAGATGGCTTTTAAATACATAAGAAAACACACAAATAAATAGATTTATAAATCAATTAAAATTATACATTAAGCACTATGAAAGGCATTACCTCAGATACTCATTTGCCAAATCCCAATTTTCAGAACGAGTTCATTTCCAGACAATAAGTCCTCCTCTTCACCAACATCCTCGCAGCTGCCCCAAACGGCTCCTCAAAAGCCGACACTACCCAGTTCCCTTCTGACCCCACCACCTCCTTCAGCTGCTCACTAGGCCTGATGGCAACTAAAGTCGCTCCTTTCAGTACCATCCCATTGGGCAATTCCAAGTGGGAAGCATACCACAACCGCATGTTCAGAGCTGGAACCAGAGTCCTCTTGGAAGCCGAGGAGACCGATAGAGGTTTCACCCTCAACTCCTCCAACTGCTCTTCATTCATAGACAACACTCCCTGCCCATCTGCATCTGTCAAAACCAAGGTCTTCAGCGTCTGGTGCTCCGCTATAATTGGTTGAAGCAGATAATGCCTAGCGGAGGCTGCAATCAAGGAGCTTATTGTCCACACCACGCGTAACTTCAAGCCCCCATTTGTGTAAAATGTTTCGGGTATGCTCCCATTATCATTTTCAGCTCCAATATTATTCCCATTAGTATCATTATTAACACTACAAGCACCAGAAAATTCAAAACTTTTTGCAGTCTGACTTACACTGGAGGCTCCAAGAATGACGCAATTATCCAGTGTGGACCCAAAATCCGCCTTCCACTTGAGCAAAGTGCCTTCATCAATGCCAAGCTCCCCGCTAGGTAATTCAATTCTGAGAAGCTTAATTTCGTTAAAATTCTTTAAGACCTGGGTAGGGGAATGGTGAGTCACGCCGTTCAGGTCGGAAGCAAGGTTCAAATCTTCCGAATTTGATGAAAGTGAGTGGCGGCGGGGTGGGGAAGTAATAAGCTGGGTTAAAGACTGAAGTGGCTTAAAGAGACCAGAGAACACGAAGCGAAAAAGAGAGGAGACAGGGTTGTGGGACTTATCGGCGGCAGAGGAGCCAGACGAGGTAGCAGCGGACGAGGCAGGATCTTCGTCGGAGATGACGCAGTCAACCCGGACGATGACATTATCGACCTGGGGAACAAGCGAGTGGAATCGCCTAGAAACGACGCCGCATCGGCCCAAAGTCTTGACATCTCCAATTCTATTAAATATCAAGAGAATAAGAGAATCCGGTAGCCTGTCGAAGTGATCGATCGGTTCTGGATAAATCCTTCCGCTCAGATCTAGCCGCATCGAACCCATTCTTACAACTCCCGTCTATATATACGTACGTATAAATGTATATAATACACCTGTAGGTGTGTAATTATCAGTGGATTATGTGAGAAATTATGGATCTGAGAAAAAACATTGGTGTGGAGAGATTCTTAATTTTATAGACAAAGATCTCAGCTCTGAACAATAGAAAAAAGATTCGTGATTGTTTTCTTACGGTGGTGAGCAGCGACGGCGACGGCGGCGGCGGAGGAAAACGGTGGCGTAGATAGATACACGGCCAGTTTGTGTATTGTATGAAAGACAATATCGAGAAGGGGATAAAATGCGAGCGGGGAAATGGGAAAGGAGATTGAGAAATTAGGGCTTGAGTTTACACTTGGGGAGTGTAATTTCTTATTATTTGTATTTTAAAAACGGTACACTATTTTCTTACAAAGACAAAAAAGTCTATCCATGCCTAATATATTTTTTTCCTTTCTTGGTGAAATGACTGAGAAGGGCCTAGGGGGTGTTGGGTTGTATGAGATTGAAAAATAATTGCAAAATATAAGAGTGATGTTCTCTTTATGTTTCAATTTTGTATTTTGAGTTTTGAATTCATTTTTTATTTTGTGTTTTGAATGTCCATTTTGAGATTGTTGAAAATCTGTTCTTTTTGACATTTTGAAAAATGGTTTTCAAAAAATGAGAAAATGAAAACACGTTCTCTCTCTCTCTCTCTCTCTCTCTCTCTCTCTCTCTCCCCCCCTCTTCTTCCCCTCCTTCATTGGCGATTATTGGTTTGGGTGTTGTGATTGGTTGCGGTGGTTGGGCTGCGATTTTTTGCTGTAGCGATTTTGGTTGTGGTTGGACCACGACGCTGTGGTGGCGGTTGGGTTGCAATTTTTTGGCTGTGGCGTTGGGTCGTGATTTTTCGGCTGTGGCGGTGGGGGTCTTGGTTGTGGCGGTTGGATCGCGATTTT
>CAIGRR010192090.1:0-10314 GCA_903798365.1 Fraxinus sp. 1973-6204 | reverse complement strand
GAGCTCGCCCAAAATGGGACGAGTCTAACGAGCCACGAGCTCGGCTCGTGCGAGCTCGTGTGGGCATGGGCCGAGTCGGCTCGGCTCGGCCCATTGCCACCTCTAGATTTTTGTGAAGTGATACTTTCAACGTTGTTTTTCAATGGTTATATTTTTTCTGAAAAATTTGAGATTTAGGGTGTGTTTGAGCCACATTATTTTGGAAGAACGTATTCTGAAATAGTAGATTGATGGAGAATATGTGGTTAAAAAAAAAGAAAAAGTTATTGATGTGATGTAAAATATTATTTTATTGAAAAATCTGTTGTTGAAAATGAGTAGAAGAATGAGAATGAAAATTTTAATGTGTACCAAACATGGACTTAACGATTTTGATGATGTGACAAATGTAATTGTTAAGTTTCGAACTATTTGAAAGGAATCGTGACCACTGGCAAACGATTTGAAACTATAGCGATTATTCGTATAAATTTTAAAGTTCAGTAAATATTAGAAAAATAAATTTGAAAGTACAACGATGATCTATTTAAAAAATTTTAAATTGAATGACTGTTCAGAAACAACGATAAGTCATAATTCTATTTCGACATGATTGATCTTATGCCCATAGTGGGTATGAGAACAATCTTGTCTTTTTCAAATCAACTTTCTCAACATTCCATATTCTCAGCTAGGTCAAGGTGACCTCAGGTTACTACCTCAAAGTTAACCTCCCAAACTTGTATGGGTAATAGTAAATGCTACAATTATAGGATAATGTTATTTGTAGGCATTATCCATAAAATGTGACATAATGACCACATGGTCGTCCCTATTGGAGGGGTGCTTGGTGGGTCAGACACCCCTCCAATAAGGGCCGGCCACGTGGCTATTATGTGAACCCTTATGGATCATGCTATGTACACACTAACATGATCCACAATTATATTGAATCCTTGTTTGATTTTGATCTTTCAAAATCACATTTTCTCAAATTTATTTTCAATCGTACATCCTTTCAATAAAAAATTTTACACATAAACTTTCAACTTTTTTTTTTACTTTTTAACTACACTTTTTTCAACAAAATCAATTTTAAAAAAATATAATCAAACAAGGGATAAATAGAATTCGTTATTAAAATCGATATGTGCCCACATTGGATCCCAATATCTCGTAANATCAATTTTAAAAAAATATAATCAAACAAGGGATAAATAGAATTCGATATTAAAATCGATATGTGCTCACATTGGATCCCAATATCTCGTAATGGTGTTGGAATGAAGCATGAGCTATGAATTTTTTTGAACATTAACCTTCTAGATAAGATTCTCTCTTCCACCACATCAAATAGAATAGACATTTTAACAATGTATTACAATAGTTGGCGCTTTAGCAACTTAGTGCTTGTTTGGAGAGTCCTCCAGTGATTATAAGCCAATGAGCTCCTATCTTCGTAAACGCGTCACAATTATATTGTTACAAATGGTTACAATAGTAAATTCTATTAATTTCAAACGAATAAATACGTTTTAAACTCTTAAGTAAAATGAATTATAAGATTGATGTTTTTAAATGAACGAACATATTGTGAGGGTATGCTAAGAACAAATATTTCTTGTCGACTAAATATGTGAATATTTTTCCACGTGAAAAGACTTGGATTACTACTTTTTAATGTTTTCTAAAATGAAACTAATGGAATTGTTCTCATGTCTACTGTGGGCAGAATAAGACTACCCACCTGCTGATGTGGCAAGAGAACCCACCGTTGGGTTCTCTCCAAATATGAACACCTAATGTTGGGTTCTCTCCGAGTGANTTAATGTTTTCTAAAATGAAACTAATGGAATTGTTCTCATGTCTACTGTGGGCAGAATAAGACTACCCACCTGCTGATGTGGCAAGAGAACCCAACGTTGGGTTCTCTCCAAATGTGAAAACTCAACGTTCGGTTCTCTCCGAGTGAGCATACTAAGATTTTCCATCGTGAACAGGAGAACACCACTGATGAAACTAATATCTTTAAAGTGAAAACTAGAACAAGAACGTAATTGAGAAAATAAAAATATCATGCGACTTGTAGTGGCGTTCGTATTCTGTGAATTATTTCATCTTTTACATGAACAGTCTATATTACCATATACTGACAAGATATCATAGTGTAGTATTTGATATATACACAGCTTTTTGTCAGACTTATTTTTCTGTATATCCCAATGTTACCCCCTAGATTCTGCTTTCTGCTTATTCTTCAATTCTGAATGTGACCATTCATGTTTTTAACAGTACAAATTCCCACACCCTGTGCATTTCTGATCTCTCTCTCCTGTTTAAATTCCTTTACGTAACAATTTACTCTGATATCACTTATTTTTGCCAATGGCTTTTCCACTTATAATAATCTAATTCATTTTTATGACCAGAACTCCATTAATGTCAACTAAAGAATGGTAGGTTTCAGTTACATCTCCCAGTCCCAGGACCTCGTTTCATTCACAATTTTCAGCACTAAGTTGGTTCAATATAATATTAATAAGTATTTAACGCTTACATAGCAAATATATAAAGCATCATTAAAAAAGGAAAAATAAGCTCAAATCTCTTTTATACAGAATTTCAATCATATTCAATACTGTATGCTGAACATGTCCATACGGTATTAAATACAGAGGTCTTAATGATAATTGATCATGGATGAGCCTTTGAAACGATGTTGCGAAACTAGTTATCAAACACCAATCTTGCTTTCCATAACACATGGTTGGCAATAGTTTAAATTCAATATATATTTAAGATTATAGAACTGAAATATTTGAATATGCAAATGCTACAATATCAGCAGTAGAACATTAGCTTCCGAATGTTCTCAGCAAGTTTAGGGAGGGGCATTGTCTTCGGAGGGGGGAGACGAGATATTGTAGAACTTCTGAGGACACTTGAATCCGAACGGTCGAGGTATAATCTGCCTCTATACGCTGCAAGATGAGCATAATAAGCTGGAGGCACCAATGAAATAGGCTTGGTGCATCTCACAAATGTGTAACAAAGATTGTATACCAACTTTTGGAGTTCATCAGAAGTGAAATGGTTTTCATCCCACAAAACATGATAGTGGATAGGCCTGCTGGTTCCTTTTACACCCCAATGGCTACATAGGTAGAAGTCGAACTCTCTTGGATGAGTGATCACTGTATCTACAACAGTTCCCGGAGGAATATTTTCATCGTTCCAGGGTGAAGTTGGTTCTGGTTCATATGGAAACAACCTTGTGTGATGCCTTTTCTGAACTACTGCAAAAGTGATAGGAGGTTTGTAACCTGGAAATCTTGAACACGCTCGACGAATTTCTTGCAGTTCCTCCTGAAGTACTCTGTAGAACTGTGTTTCACTAACTCCATCTCGGAAAAAGATGATTCTCTTTGGGAGTTGAGACAGTTCCTCGTAGAAGTCATCAAGAATTTCCCCAACCATTGCTCCAAGATCTTGAATGATCTCTTCTCGGTGTGTTTGGGATCTCATTCTCGAGACATACTTGTTTGCAGCTGGCCAATTCACGCTACCTACCACAGCAGCAACAGAGGGACTAGAATCATCTAAAGGATGAGGATGCGTTACATCAGCACCCATAAAGATCACCGGATCATCCTGCCTGAAGAGCCTTGGGAGTTGAGAAGGTAGTGAATTATACAATGCAACAGTGCATCCACCAACTTTGGCATTGATCTTGAGAGCCAAATTTGCCAAAAACTGTGAACTTGACTTGCCAAGATTTGGGTACAAACAGCACTGACTTATGATCCCAATATTAGTCTCAGCAATTCGTTTTAAGTCTGCATACCCTTTATGTTTTCTCTCCATGACACAAATAAGCAGTTGAAGATTGTTGAAAGCAGCCTTATGAATTTTCCTGAGTTTAGATTCCAAAAGTTTTACATTTCCAAGCACGTGCATTGGCTCAAACTGGAGGTTAACAACAGCGTTTTTGTGGAGAAAAATGCCCAATTGTTCGCACCTTAGAGACAGTTGGTTTATAAATTTTGGTATGTCGGATTTCTGATCTGAAGTACCACCAAAACTTATTAACGCCCATCTTGCTACTCGAGTTCCTTCAAAGACATGGCTATCTAGAAGGTTCCACTGGCGATCATGACGGGAAGGAGTCAGATTTCTTATATGACCACTATTACCGAGCTTAAGCTTGGGGGGCTGAAGAATTCTCCCTGTCAATCTTGTCATCTCTCTTGAAACTTGGAGCTTGAATCCTCTTCCCTGATTGCCACTGTTCAAATAATCACTCACAAGGGTTTTGAAGGAAAAAAAGGCAACAATGAAAGGTAGCAAGAATCGTGTAAATGTTATGATTACCTGGTTGGCCCGACTGGTCCTTCCATAACTTGACCAATAATTGCCTTGCGTATTCTCGGCTTTTGGCATCCCATTTTGAGTATTTTAGCTGTCTGATCATCTGAGAGCTTCCCGAGATACTTCTGCCCTTCACAAATTACACAAAGCTCCATAGGCAAATAGCAGGGCTTCCTCCTACTAATCTGCAAACATGGCAAGTTTCTATACTGTATATCATAGTTATAATGATTCTTGAAATAGTCAACCAGTCTTAAACTTTTTCCATCTCTATCTGGAAACCAGAGATTCTCAGTATTTTCATCGGTTAAGCTACAAACCCGATATCTCTGAACAGTTTCTCTATGACAAACAAAGATCCTGATGTTTTTCAGTGCTTTCTCCACTTCTTTCTTCTCTTCGCTCGTCAAACCTCTCGCTTTCTTCTGACAAAGATTATGCATAAAATTGAGACGCTTTTGCAAATAAGGGATCACTCCAATACTTTCGTGAAAAGCAGTCACCGAGAAGTCCACATTGAGAGCAAGCCCTTGTTTTGTTGGTCTTAAGCTCTGAAAGAAGCCTCTTAGTGCAATAGCTCCTCCTCCAATTTCTTTTGCCCCTCCCATTGAATTCGAGTAAAATGATCTTCCGGCTGCTACACACTTTTCTGTTGGATTCTCCCGTAAGACCACATCCAGTGCATGGATATACTCTTGAGGAAGAGGACTGCAATCTTCTCCTCCTTTACGCAAGTAGCTGCTTAGTTCTTTCCCATCAAATTTCGAAACAAGTTTGATGTTGATCCGAAAAAGCTTAAGTTGGTGACTTTTTTCTTCAGATTTCATTGTTTCTAATGGTTTTCCACTAGAAATTGGGAGACTAATATATAATTCAAGCCTATCATCTTGGAACTCTATCGGACTATATATGGTCCTTCGGCCATCATAAACTGGAAGAGCACCAGATAGCAAAGCTGAATTGTCCTCAACAAGTTTTTGCTTGATAATTCTTGAAATTTCCTTCGACGGATGTGGGGCTATATCAACATCGTAATGAAAGATTCGCTGTGAAGGGTCGAATTGAACTAAGAAATGATTAGCAAGGAGAGTGATAACTTTCCCTTCTATACCACCCGAGTCCGGTCTTCTTGCCACTGTCAATGGTTTTGGCTTGGCATCCATAACCCTCTTATCATTCTCATCGGAGGGCAGCCAAGTTTGTGGATAGAAATTCGTCCGAGCTGTTTTGTTAATGAATTCAGAACAAGAAATTAAATCACAATAATCAAATTTTAATCCCATCTCCACCACAATATATTCCACTCCACCAAATTCTTAAACCTAACAAAAAGCATGAACACGAAAATTTTAGACTTCAACACGTTACTTGTACTAAAAATATCGCTCTTGAAAATAAAATTCTCTAAAATTTACCACAACTCAGTGATTCACTATTGGGGTACTCGAAGACAACATAAGAACACAAAAAAATTTCAAAAACAAAAGCATTGTATTAAAAAATTAAAATTTGAATTATTTCATGTGGAAAGATAACAGAAGTCCAAAGTCCAAGATTTCATTTTGCTATAGAATAGTGAAAAGCTTTCCATTATCAACATTTAGACATCCATTTTATGTCCTCTATGCTAACCCTTTTGATAGCTTCCAAAACGAAAATTAACACAACATGCAGTCCCAAAATACAGAAAACTAAGCCCAAAAAACCTGTATTGAAAATTGAAAAGAAAAGGGTTTTTAACTATTTACCTTGTGCAACTGAAAAACCTTGGACCTGGGACTCAGAAGAGGTAGGAAGAGGATGATTATTCTGTTTCCACAAGGGTTTCTGAAAATGGGTTTTTGATCCATAGTTGTGGTATTGAGGGAAAGTTGGAGCCACAGCCATTTGCAGAGGGATGCTTGGAGGCAGAGGAAGTAGAGCAGGGTACTTATTTTGGTAACTAAATCCATGACCAAAGCCATTAATCCTATTGGATTGATGCAGAAATTGGTTTGGATACCGATAGTTTTGAGTATTTCCATTACTTCTAAAACTCCTTGTGCATTTTTTGTTTGTACCAGAATCTTCTGTATCTTCCATGACTTGTTCGGAAAAGGAGCAAAGAATGAACAGAAAACGCCTATTTGCATGAGAGAGAAGATAAATTCATATCAGCAAAAACTGAACTTATTCTTCATACATATGGGTATACATTTTATATTATAGAGATTAGAGAGAGGATTAGAGAAAGATTGTTTTTTTTTTTTTTTCCCTTCTGTCCAGTGGTGAAGTTTTGATGCAGGTGCATACAAAATATATTTATCATTATGATAACATGACAATTCAGTTGAAACAATGAGATATGACATATCAATTTTCACGAGAGAGAAGGAATTGAACTGTCATATTTTATTATTTTACCTAATTTACCACATCATCAATGTTTTAATGATAAATATCATTATTCACACGAAAAAAGGATGCGTACATGGTTTTACTTTTGAAGGAAAAGAAAATATTACATCAATTTTGAAATTCGTATTTATTTTCAAACTTTCTTGAGATGAATTCGATCCTAATTTTCGAACTCTTGTACCAAATCGATTCTTAATATTTCTCATCATTTTAACAATAGTCCTCGCACATTAGATTACTATTTTCAAACTTATGTTGCTGAAATTTGTCCAACTCAATCCAGCGTATAAAATGTGTCTTTTCGACAAAACGCGGTCGTAAAATGTGACATTTTTAGTTGGGCATTAGTAAAGGAAAAAAAATGACTTCTCCCATTTGTACAGAAGAAGAAGCACCAGAAATTATTTAGAATAGACTAAAACGGTGGACCTCATATTGTATTTAAATATTGTAAAAAATGGTAGACCTCACTTGCTTGTGTGTGGTGTGATGTTTTTATGTGGTGTACAGTTTCAGCCAGCAGAGTTAAAAAAAAAAAAAAAAAATTATAGGCCCCTGCTTTTGTCCGTGATTAAGGTAGTTCAAGTCAATGGTGAGGTAAAAGGTTCTGTATTTATTGGAGTTTAGCACTTAAATAATGAGGCTTGTAATAAAGTTGATGTTGATTGGACTTTCTCTTTATCCATTCACCCAAATTGCCTAATCTATTAACAGTTTCTATTCTATAATCATCATTAAATCCATCGAACATTGTGGTAATCGTCATAATTGTCGTCATCTTCCCATTGATATATATATATATATATATATATATATAGTTTGTGTGTGTGTGCGTTTTTTTTTAATTAATTGAGTAAATCCTGGAGTTGTTTAGTGTTTGTTTAGACATAGTTATTATCAAACTATTACATGTTTGGAAGTTAGTGTATGAGAATCTTATGTTGGAAAAAAAATATTTTCGCGATGAATCGAAATTGAATCGGAATTAACTATTTTGATTGGATTTGATTTGATTTCGTAGAGCAATAGTTCCAATCTGACTCCGATAATTAAATGAAAAAAATATGTACCCCTATTAATCTCTACTTTTCGGGTTAATAAACGAATAAGATATGAGTAAAAACTTAAATTAATTAATTTAAAAAGGAACACAAAAAAAGTCTTTGTACCCAGTGCAAAAGAGACTGAATGGTGACTATTTTCACTAATAACTTCACTTTTTGACTTTTACTTAACCCTTTTTGGTCATAAATAGACCCTTATAGGACCAAAAAAGGAAAAAAGAGTTGAAAATCTTCCTAACCCATAATGTTTTTCTTATGATATGATACCTTAATCTATGTTTGAGCTCCATTTCCTCATAACTCATTTTTTTTCCAAAATTTATTATTAACGACGCATTCTTCCATAAAATTATTTTATTATCCGTAAAGCTAATTTTTTTTTTATTTTTTATTTTTTTTAACCACACATTTTAGAAAAAACAACAAATCCAAAACTTATTTTCCCAAAGGCTTAATTAAATTAGTATAAACTTATTTTTTTTTTTTTTCATTTTATAAACTATTCAATTACATCTATATTATGTATCGAACATATCTTCTATGTACATCGTTGAAGGACATTAAGAAATCTTAATTTTGATGACACTTTTTAGGCCATCCCTAATAACACAAAGCAAATGTCATTAGTTGTTCTAGAAAGTGTTAAAAAGATTATCAAAGATTGATTCTATAATCCAAGATAAATCAATCTCATCATAAAGAACATAAACTTGCTCTTTTTTGTTCTTATTTTATCCTACCTTGTAGCCATACCATGTAATTCAATCCTCCTTTAAGCCACCCTTTTGCCCCAGCTTTTCTCAACATGTTAAATGATGGTGGTATTAGAAGGGGCAATTCATGCACTTGGGAAAAGGGGGTGGGGGTGGGTGGGGTATACTTTCCTTTTTTGAGGATTAAAAGGCTTGGTTGGAATTTGGTGATGGTCATGGAACACCATGATTACTAGGCCTTGAATTTTCAACTTAAAAATATGAGTTGGACCACATATTATTTATTTTGGCCCTACCTTCTCTATTGAAAATCTTCAAAATATTGTTTTCTTTCACAAAATATTAAAATTAGTCAAAATATATATATTATATTGTTGTATTAAATAGAACTGAATAATATAAAAAATATACTTTTAACTCTTTTAAACATTGTTTAATATAGCCACATGCCAAAAATGCCAATTATTAAAAAAAAAAAAAATTAAACACCTAGTGTTAGATTGGTCCACATGCATTCTCCTTGAGGTTACATTTGCCTGCAGCCAGCCAAATGAAAAAAAAAATAAAAAATAAAAAAAAAAATGAGTTACTAACCTAAGTTTAACAATCATGCTACATATATATTATTTTGATATCATGAATTGACACTTTATAAAGTGACTTAATCTACATCATCGATTTGGAATTCAAAAATTCTATCACTGCACTGCCCCCTCCACATCAGTGGAGTCACTTTGGGAATGTACATCCAGCTTTATCCAGATTTATAATTTCTAATTAAACGGTAGCTAATTACTTATTTTCACTAATTAGTTTTTGAGCTAATCACCACTCATAAAATGTTAATGATTCCCTATATTAGGATTGACCATTTATGGACTTCTTCAGTAGCAAAATCATTTTTTATTTCATTAATAAAATGTTTTATTCCATTCTAAAATTTAAATTAAATAAAATTATTAAACCAAAACAATGTTTTAACCGTATAGCGAATTTATGCTGAAGAATTACATAGTATGGACTTGTCTGGTGGAAATTTTCAGCAGCTTTTAAGCTAAAAAATGGCCGTTTTTCAATTGGTGGGTCCCACCTGTGAGACCAAAAGTCAACAATGGCTGCCTTATTTCTTTCTAACGGTTCAAAAAGCCATTTTTTGGGTTTAAAAAGCGCTCCCAAATAGGCTCTATATTAGCTATATAAACAACAAAATAATAAATATGACTATTTATAATCATAAATCTTGAAATGCTAAATATATTGACACCATATTTATATCTTGAAGTGCAACATTTCTAAAAGGAAAAATTAAATAATTACAAAAGTTTCAAAATGCATTTTCAAAAATAAAAAAAAAAATGTCAATTTTTTTTACAAAAATCAAATGATCACATTTTATAACCCCTGATTTTTGTGACCTATAATTTAATTAATTCAGTCATTCACACAAGAATACAATCTTTTCGTCACGATCACATAATAGTCACAGTCACAAAGACAAAATTTGTGGGATCACAATTACATATTTTAATCACAAATCACACATTTTATTAGATCATAAATTATTTATTACTCCATTCGTCCTATAAAAATAGACTAATTATATTTAAATCATTATTTAATATAGAAGTATATTAGGAAAATGTAAAAAATATATATTATATTTTTATCCATGTTAATTAAATTTTTTAAATTTGTGTGAAAATTGAACAAGTCTATGTTTATGAAATAGAGGGAGTACAAATTATGCAATTTGATTTGTCACGATCCCACCTAGGGCTGGGCAAAACCCGCCC
>CAIGRR010192080.1:0-10243 GCA_903798365.1 Fraxinus sp. 1973-6204 | reverse complement strand
TAGATTAGTTGGTAGGAAAATCTTGTAAAAGCAATCAACTTTTTGCTATATATATAGATGTGTATCTCTACCTGTAAAAAAGGGGAAGTAACACACGAAATATACATCAACAATACAAAGACTTTCAAGATGTAGTCTCTCAAGTTCTCTCCCTCTCCTCTGCTGGTGAATGCTTTCATTTTACTTATGTTTTACTTGTTTTTACTTATGTTTTAATGTTGATTTCACTGCTATCTTTCCTCCTTATGAAATCACACTTTGTTGAGTTGTTAAACTCCATTTTTGTTGAGCTAAGAACAACTCCATCTCCCCAGCTAGATCCTCAGCTTCTTCATGTCATTGAACTGAANAAGTTATGTTTGAATGTTGATTTCCACTGCCATATATCTTCCCCACATTTTCCCCACATGTAACCATATTTTATTGAGTTGTTAAACTCTATTTTGTTGAGCTAAGAACAACTCCATCTCCCCAGCTCAATCCTTAGCTTCTTCATGTCATTGAACTAAACTTCCGCACAAATGGAAGAGCTTCTACTCTCCCAGATTTTTACATTCTTTGTTACGGATAGTTTCACCATCTCTTTTATTAGGGTTACAATATCCATGGTTTTGTACTTTATTTTTAGTCTCTTTGTAATTTATTTTGACATCTAATAATACGACTCCTTCTGTTTAACAGGTTTGAATAGAGGCCAATGCAGTGTGAGGTAAAATCATCATATCCTAATCATTCCTCTGTAGCTTCTTGTAGATAACTATTTACATAATATTTTACATAATGATGAGGTATCAAAATGTAAATGGAGAACTTATTTGATGAATGAGATTTTGATCCAATTAAATCTCGTCACATCATAATTTGCTTCTATTTTCATTCAAAATTAAGAAAATATAATTAATATAGTTCAAAGTATCAATTTTACATAAAACTAAGAAATCAACCATACTCTCAATAAAAAAAAGTAGCATATAATTTGGGATACGAAAAAAGAAAGCAAGTATATCTTTATGGGATGGATGGAGTATTATAAACTGGAGAAGAAACATAATAACTACCTTGGCATCTTGAGGATTGACTTTGGTAGCTTTCTTCAGAAGTTGTTGGGCCCTTTCCTTTTGCTGAAGTTGAACATATATGTGTCCAAGAACCTAAATGAAGGAAATGACCTTTTTAGTTTTTTCATTGTTCAAATAAATGCAGAAAACACACAAACTAGATGACACTCTTGAAACGGTTACTTTCTCACCTTCAATGTCTCACAATTTTCAGGCTGCACCTCCAAGACTTTCTGGAAATTTGATGATGCGCTTCTCAGGTCTCCCATTTTCATTTGAACTTGCCCCAAACCTGTTTCAAGTAAGCCTAACTAATCAATGTACTGGTGCTGAGTGAGAAATTAAACAAAATACAGTTACCAGAAAAATGCTGCATAACGCCATGCTTACTTTATTAGCAGCTCAAACTTTTATAATGATCTATTTTATGGTTTTGCCAGGCAGGAAGGAACATACAACGCCTATACATTACTCAATATACTAGATGGGCGAGAGCGTTGGCTACATTCGAATATATAATAATATTTGCAGAGAAAGTTAATGTAATATTATTATGATTTTTAGCAGAGGATAGGACACAGAATCCTGAGCGGCAATTCCTTAAGGCCATTTTCTCAAAGTACAGTTAGGGGTGCCCTTGCAAATATTAATTAATAGATCAATTTCATTTTATATTATGACATGAGAATGCAAGTCTCAGAAGTATAGTTTGAAACTTGTACAAGGCCCAGATCAGCAATTGGTTGGCCTTTCATCAAAAGCAAAGCTCCATCTTACCTTAGGACATTACAAAATAATAGATAATGACGTTAAATCTTAACTATGCAAAATGTCAGACAGGGTTATATCAGATACATGAAAAGTTGTAGAGTGGGGATACAATGTATCTTTGACCTTCCATCTTCAGAACTAAAGTCTATTCAAACATGGTAAATTAATAGAGGTCATGCAACATTTATTCAAATATCTATCTAGGAGCGCCATAAAATGAATCTCCATCGTAGTGTTTTGTAAGATGAAAAAGCTAAAAATTTAAGCTAGAAACCCCCAAATAAAAGTATTCCAACAATGACTACTGTTGCCGTACATTAGGGATAATGTGTTCACCGATGCCAGCAGAAAGCTGAAGAACCACCAATTTAATCGGTTCATCAGGCATTTTATAGCAAATATCATAAGTTGTTATTGTCACCAATTTAAGAGGCCATAACCTACATGGTTTACTTATTCATTGTAATCCTTTTGTACGTTCTTAATCATCCCATTCTTGTCCAAACCAGGATTGCACATAACAAAACCCTATTTTACATATTGTTTCATTGGAATTATATAGAAAATACCATAGTTTTAACTGTCACCAATCTAATATTTTGGGCATGCAACTGATGTAGGGAGTTGTCATCACTTTTCTCAAAACATGTATCTCATAACACTAATGCAATACTCTCTATATCACGTAGAATCAAGCCAGAGAATCTACCCTAGCTCACTCACTTGGGCCACTCCCGTTTCAAGCATGCTTTTGCATTATATAATATATACCTATCCACGGGAATGCTCCAGCATCTACTATAGAAATAGACCCTCCAGTTTTGATACCCCAAGAAAAATAATACATGATCATGAAAAGTTGATTTGAGCACGAATATTATTTGGATCGAAATTGGAGAAGAATTCTCAAAATTTTAATATTTATTAATCAAACAAAATCCAATCTCCATGAACCATCGCATGCGCACTTACAACATCGAAACCTAATTGCAGCTAAAATAAAAATTACACTCGGGTCATTCATCTTCTAAGAATTATTAAAAGAGGCCAACAATAATAAGATAAAATTAACTTTAAAATGTAAGTCAATTAAGACATCAACTTTCAAAGACGTATTATTGCCCATATCAATAAAGTAAAAAAATTTCTTCTCAAATGATTTCTTCAAGGATTCATCAAAATATTGCAAATTTCTTCTACTTCCTTGAAACATTAACAGGTTTCTCAAATGAAGACATAATCCCTCAAAAACTAAGAAACTTCATTTGATGGGTGAGGAAAAAGTCATTTGGTTCTCTAACCTTAGAGTCCGAATATCTAGATAAAAAATCAGATTATACTTCCCCCTCTCTTAAAACATATTCTTGATATTTTTCAGAATTTTGAATAGGTTGGAGTCATCATTGCAACCGAATGTGCCATTTGATTTATCACAATCATATGGATATTATAACTAAGAACAATTCCTCAAGCACACGCCTTCACCTAGTTTTGCTATTAGACAAGTTGACCATCCCAAAATATCTCCATTGGATGTCAAGATTCTTTAGTCTTCAAAATGGGTCTCTTGATACTTAAGTCCTCCAAGTCAAATGATGTGAACGCAGTTATTTCTTGTGCCAAATCAGAATTTTTTTTCCATATATCATTTGCATAGTACGAAAAGAATGCTTGAATAGCTCGCCTTCCAATTCATACTTTCTGTTGTTTTGAACAACATGTAGCGTGAATATCTCATCCACCTTGTTGTTCGATTAGATCAGACCAATTCTCGAGGAACTCAATGTTGAACTACTCATCAAAATTGGTGGACCATTGTAATCTTCACCTAAATCAACATCCATTCGTCATTCGTCATTCGGGATCCAAGTCCTCTTCCCATAGAGATACCATCCACACCCACAATTGTGTCATGTTGATCAGTATCGTCGCCTCCCTCATGCCAACTGCTTCCAAATGCATCCACAATACCCATTGTTGTGCCTTAAATATATCCATTTGTTGCTCTAACAAATCGATTCATTGGCAGATTTGTTTCATGTCTACTCGCTACCAACTCATCCACGAGGGCTTCATGAACACCAAACCCTTCTCTATCAAGAATGTGGTTGTGCTCTAATAAACAGATGTAGGAAATTGTTAACACATTTCCCGAAAGTTATAGCTCATGACACTAATTCAATCTACCATAGTACTCAGAATCAAGCCTAGGAATCCACCTCAAAATCAACTCCCATGGGGTACCCCCATTTCATGCATGTTCTTGTATTAGTAACCAAGAAAAACCTTGATGACTTGGTCTTTTGCGACATCTAACTTAAACCGCTCAACAGGTTAGTTTGAGAAAATACTCCAGTGAGGTTTATACATAAAAAAGTGTATAGCAATAGAATAAGGCATTTTCACATTGGTTTTTGGAGCTTCATTTTAAACCTCTAGATTTGGTGCTTCTTTGTAAAAAGAGGGATAGAAACACAAACAAGTGTGCTCTTAAATAAGTAACTACAATATTGTTATCTTAGAAAGGTATCTTAGATGGAATCAATGGAGGGAAAAAAAGCGAGAGAGAGAATTTCCATAAGGCTTAGCTTGTTATTTTATATGTTTTGGAAAAGATATCTTGTTGTCAATGCTTATCTCAACGACTCCACTAAGTAGTAACAATAACTCTATCATTCAATCAACTTCAACAACAATTTTGTGTTTTTTTTGAAAAGATTAATAAACTACTGGTGAAGATGAAGAAAGAAACTAAGGCACGACTTAATGTTCAATAGTTGTATTAATTCGTGCATAATCTGTGCAATAGGCAAAATATGATTATACAAATTGATACTCATATTTATTTACTTACTTATATGAAGGATTGAAGTGATATTTTTACAAATCTAACTATTATAAATTATTACTGCCATAAAATTAGTAAGGAAAATTTTAAGTAGTACAGTTATCTTGCAGATAATGGGATTTTACAATAGTTTTACTGATTGAAGTTGAATTATTCAACAGTTGGTGGAAAAGGTGAATCAATAGCTGAACCACTGAACATTTACCTTGACCTTGTCCTATGCAGTGGCGGATTTGGAGTGCGTCACAGTGGGGGCACGTGACCCACTAACTTTCTAGAATTGATTTTTTTTTTTTAATAACAGACTTACAAAAGGCTGCCACGGGCCATGCTGCCACCTGCTGAAGTCCCTTCTATTTCCTTGTTCATGCGGTGGTCTATTGTTCCAATCTGCAAGAGGTAAAACCCTAGTACCTAAACTTCTAATTTTTCGAATCTTCAGAAGAAATTATGTATAGTTGATGTTATTCCATTTTTCTTGTCTGATTGTTTGATATAATATGGCTTCCGGCCACTTCTGACTGTTTGAAATATTTGTTGAAAGTTGAAAATTGAGATTAAGGGCTTCTGAGATTGAGGTTTAGTGTTTGAGATTGAGTTGTTGGGGATTATGTTTATGTGATTTGTTTCATAATTAAGTGAATCTGTGATTGAGTAGCTGAGGACTATTAATTTATTGGAATGAATGTTGCTGCTGGGGAGTGGGGATTGAGCTCGGTGTGCACTGGGCAGTGAGTTGCTGTCTGCTGGAGATTATAATGGAGCCACTTTATATTTGTATTGAGTTTGTTTTAAATTTTTAATTGAATGTTTGTATTAGGAATGAAGAAATACTTGAAACGTGTTTTGTGATGAACAAAATATTAATGAAAGGAATGTTCGAGATAGAATGGATGAAAATGATGTTCGAGATAAAAATGGTGATGGAGATGTTGGAATGAAAGGGATGAAATTGATGTTGGAGATGTTTCGATTGAAACGAAAGATCTTGAAAATTTTCAAATGAATTGTTAAAAGCATTACAAAGAAAATATCAGGATAGTCCCCAACTCAAATGCGTGCATCCGCCACTAGTCCTATGTCTATGCCATATTTTTCTGCCTGTATTTGAGACTGACAGATGATATCAACTAGGGAAAGATTGAGGAATTCTACGCACCATAGTAAGGCAATACAAATTCTTGGGGCTTATTCACTTCTTGGACAGAGGCCAGATAATACCTTCCAGCCTTTTCATAGTCTCCCTGAAATCAAGAGAGGCTAAATCTATTATCGAAGTAGATGAAGGGCCAAAAATGCATAACTATAAGCATAATCATAATCATTTATCAAGTTGACACAGTCCATAACCAGCAGCTGAAGAACCCAATAATCAACAAAAATAGAATAAAGGTCAAAACACCATTAACATTGTTTATTAAGCAGGAGATACGGATGATAATTTTGACCAACCAAATAAGTGAGAAACAACTACAGAGGTTCTAGATGCAAACATGGATGATGATATCAACCTTGCTATGGTAAGATCGGGCTAAATTGTAGAAAGAATGTGACTTTGTTGGGCCATGACTCGTCGCTGATAGTGCAGTTTCAGTTAGTTGCTCAACTAGGAAATGCTGACCAGTGAAGAAGAAATGATTAGCCAGATAATTCAGTGACATAGCGCAGTATGGATATATCTTGAAAGCTCTCTGCATCTTTTCCATTCCACTCCTAATACCATTAGCTGTAAAGATGCATGGCATAAGATAAAAAGTGAGATTTTCATAAAAACTATAGTTAAAATGAATTCCATAAACTCATTATGCGCATGTTTGGGAGAAATTTTCATTCGGATTTTAATCAATTATTGTATCGTTGCTGCCTTCATTTTTTACTTCTTTCTCAATAAAAGCTAGACGTTGGGACCCACTTGCACTTTGCAACAGTATAAAAACTGATTTTAATCTTGTAAAAAGTGGAGTAAGATAGGGGCTATATTTAAAATGATCATCAAGCATCTAGACCATATGAACCCCAAACAAAAATGGAAACCAATTATGGCAAGTTGTCGGAGTAAAGCTAGATCACAGGCCTGCCATAACTCATACCTAAAATATACACTCAAGGTATCTATATATTTATGGCATGCATGCATTTTTAACAAAAAATGAACCTTCATTAGTTTGCAAATCTGAAATTCCAAGTGCCACAAGAGCCTCAACATTTTCTGGATCTAACTGCAGTTATAAATTGTCAATAATGTCAGCAGTGCGTACATCGAGCAAAATGTGCAGTGTTATTTACAATAGCTTAATTAATACACAATCCAGTGGTCAGCAGCAACTTGCCTGTAAAACACGATGGAATGCTTGTTTGGCCTTTTCAAGACGACCCAATTTGTAGTGACTAAGTGCTATGCCAAGTCTTACGGCTGCAGGACACTGAGGATACACTTGCAAGGCCCTCTAACCAAAATATAATTACAAGAAACAGAAAAAGAAATATAAAACAGGATCATAACTCAAGGTGAAAGCATAGAAATCCTTAAATTTTCATGAGAGGAAATGCACCACCTTCCCACAGCCTCAAAACAAGAGATTGATAACGTTGGTTTTTAAAAGGGAAATAGGCAAACCTTATGCAACTCCAACGAATCTGAATATTGACCACGACTAAAGTGGACACAGGCCTGCAGATAAGTGGAAGATAGTAAAATGCTACAATAGTCATACTGATTTAATTCTTAAAAGGCAGACAGTAGTGTTATCAAGGACAGCCTGAGACTTGTATAGCCAATCCTGGAATGCAAGAAAATGATATCTGAAAAGTAGAATCTCAATTGGACAAAAATCAAGCTTAAACTACACAATGATTGGAGGGGAGAGGAAGTGCGGGAAAGAAGGGAGGATGAGAAAATTCTTCTCGACTTATATTTTCAATCCTCGCATTAATAAGCATGTGATGAAAGATTCAAACATACAAAAGCACCCCTAAATAAGATAAATGCATCACTTGAATGAGGGTAAATGTTGAGTAAACAAAGAGAATAAATGTGAACATACCTGACCAAGGAGAGCAGGAACATTATCACCATCTCCGTCCAGAACAATCTTGAAAGCATTAAGTGCCTGATCAATATCACCTTTGGCCAGAAAAAGCTGACCTGTGAAAGAGAATATGCGGAAGCATTAATAATGCTAAACCTGGCAAAGAGGAAATGCAAAATAGTAGTATGCAAAAATGAAACAAGAAGATAATTGTTTTCTAAAATGTAAAAAGTAAAAAGTAAGAAGATAATCTAATAAGCAAAAGAAGCTGCTAATGGTCTTAACTCAATCCAGCCTGATCTTATTTTCCATTATCAATATACTTTTAACCATCCTTCAAAATCCTAAGACAATAGTTATAAGTAAGACAGTCGTGGATTTTTCCTCCACCTTCATAGAATTCTGCTTCATGAAAAAGTTCTAATGAAGATAACTGTATTAATAGTAGTTAATTTTCACACAGGCCAACAATATTCTACTTCAAGCTTGACTCATTTCTCTTGCCAATATTTATCATTAGATCTTAAGTTTAGGATTCATTTACAATGATAAAGTAAACATATGTCCAAAATATGCAATGAAGACAACAATTTTACCCCTAACATGTAAACATAATGATATTAAAACGTTTTCACAAAGAAAGAAAAGAAAAGAATTTTAACTTAGGATGATTAGGAAACATCATTTTTCGAATTGTTTAATCCGATTCACAATGTAAAGATCAAACATAAAAGCATTTCTAAGAGTCTCTTTATTTTTAAAAATCACTTTGATCATAATAAAGAGCATCTTTAAATTTAAATGCTCTATGTCTTTATTTTTTTGCTTTAGGAACATAATCTCAAGATTTGACTTTTAAAAATAAAGAGTATTTCACTTTTTAAAGAGTTTCTTGTAGATGTTCTGAGGATGAATCTTTGAAGTTATAAAAAGCGGCAATATATCATCATTTGCAAAAAATAATTCTTTGGCTTTGTGCATTGTCTTAAAAAAAATGTGACAAGCTCGAGAACAATGTGTATAGTAGAACAAATGATATGCAAGTCTCTATGATAGTCATACTAAATCTATATTACTGCCCAATTACTTAACATACGTACCTTTCCCAATCCATGTTGAAGGCTCACGTGGGTCAATTTTTGAAGCCTTGTTATAGTAGTGTGAAGCGGTAATGAAATTCTCTTTCTTTTCTCCTTGTTTTGTCTCTATTTTGCCAAGATAGCTGTAATATGCTCCCAAAGCATTTAAAATGGCAATCCTCTCATATCTCACGTCTGCAAAATATTCATCAACTTCTGCACAACAATAACCTATGTCAAAATCTAATGGAATTCATTTTATCATGTGAAAGAATGTAAACATTAAGAATATGTACCTGGACTAGACCCTTCTTCCAATATTTGTCGAAACTGTTCGAGTTTTCCTTGTTTGAAGTACTCCCTCTGAACCCAAATATAGAGATTCATAAAAAAATGAAAACAGATACAATTCGATATGCACCAGTCGCCAACCCACATTAATATTAAACGCATAACCAACTCTTATAATTGGCACATAAATAACACTACAAGCAACACATTGTATGTATGACATAGCAAACATCTCAAAAGATAAGATGTGGTTTTAAACTTCAGCTAGAATACGTCGAATTCCACTATTCCAACATATAAGGAAATTGCTTAAATACACAAGCACACATGCATCTCTTTTATTCTCCAATTGTTTCTGGGAAATAATGCTTGTCCAATCTTTCAAAAAGAAAAAAACAAATAGAAACTCAAATACTGATTCTCCTGGATGCTCATTAAGTAATGCCAAATGCGCCAATTTCTAATCCAATAACTAAACCAACTTGACAAGCATGTGATGAAGAATATTTTTCATACCCCATCATACATTTAAATATAAATAAGAATAATTATTTACATAAGATATACACGTAAACACATAAAACCATTTTAAAAAGAGCATTAATTTTGCTTAATAAAAATGGTTTTTTTTTTCTTTTACAAATTTAATTTTTTAATCAAAACACATCATACAGACAAATATAAATCTAAAGTGAAGATGCAAAAAAAACTCCCATTTCAGTAAAAATGAGTTGTACACAAATTCTTACATGTGTGAGTGGGCGTAGGTGAACATTTAAATGAATCTAAAGGCAGGCACACACACTGACACACACACATATATAAAAATGAACATACAGCGATGGTGAGCCAGAGATCAAGTGGAGCTTGCTCCGCCTTCAGAATGTCAATGATGTCAGTGGCATCAAGGGGTAACTGGTCTAGCACCACCTGCACCACCTCTTCTGAGTTCTGCACCGGTATGTAGATGCACGCCATTCCTCTCTACCAGTTTATTGGTTGTTCAATTCAATCTGAGTTTTTAGATCCCTAATTGAAAGACTAAATGTGATAATTCAATTGACAAAACCCTAGTACTCGAATTTATGCAATTTGAAGATTTAAGCTCCTATATGACAACTGTTTTTATTCTATTTCTGCATGTGTCTCTTCTTTCTGCATGTGTCA
>CAIGRR010192077.1:0-12006 GCA_903798365.1 Fraxinus sp. 1973-6204 | reverse complement strand
CTGGTGTATTGCACAAACCAACAAATTTCTATATCAATTATCTCTTTTCCAAAACCCAGTGAGGGCAGCCTCAGGTGGTTATGCCCCTGCTCATCTTGTTCGTTTCTTATTAGAAATGTTCAGTTAAAGGATGACTCGTAACTATTTGTTAACGCTATTTTCATTTTGAGACCTTAAACCCCCACCAGACCTTCATCTCACTCTCTCTATAATTATACTCCACCCCCTTTCTCATGATCGCTTCAATTCAAACACAAATTTAGCATTTTTGTCTCAGACCCTCATCCACGTAACATAGACAAATGGATGTTAATGAGTAACCAAAGGTAAATGACCGTGAATAAATTATTTCCATCACAGTCAACCTGATACCTGGAGGATGGCAATTCCACAGATGATATGAAGTTGATACAAAATAAGCAATAAACATATAAAGTATTCTCCCCACCCACCTTGATTTGGTATTGACTAAGGACTTTCTCTTTTCCGTCCAGAGTAAGGGAGCCGGGAGGTATATGAAGTAACAAATCACTGGATTGAGGAATAAATGCTCGAAGACATAGAGAACCAGGCAATGCAGGTTTCACTGAGTGTAAAAGTAATTCTTCCTCTAAAACCAAAATTGTAGACGTAGATAACTCTAGACAATCTTTTCACTGTAATTAGATAATGTATCAAGCGAGTAATACATATCAAATCCATCACATATAAGCCACCAACTCAGTAGCATATTTTACATTCACAAATCAAAAATCTTCACATGGAATCGAAACACAATTTTTTCACAGTTCAAATCATAATGTACCAAGAAACAACTATAGAAGCAACAATTGAGTAGCACATTTCATATTCCAAAATCAACAATAAAAATTAAGTAACATCCATATAAAATTGAACCAAAACTGATAAGGATCATATTCATACCCATGAGAGTAGCCTCTAGCAAATTGGTCCTCCAAAGTACTTGATCCATTGGTGTCATAGTTCCAAGCTTAGAACCCTTGTTCTGAATCTTGAGTATGCTAACAAGGTTTGAAAAGAGGATGACAAAAATAGTACCAGCAATTGTTAAAACTGTACCCCTTCTCATTTTCACTTGATCTAAACCCTTCATTACCAGTTCTCTCAGGGGTCCAATCTTCACCACTAAAAGGAATGCCACTAAACCCTCAGCACAGACAACCAAAAAGAACAGGGGAATCATATTTGCCACAACAAAGTCCACCTCCGTTCAAGATTGAACTATTTTCTTAGTTTTTCTTGAATGGGAATTTATTTTCTTGGAGAAAAATCAAAAGCCCACTTCATAAATCCAAATTATTCTTCAATAAATAAACATAAAAGCAAAAGTACCCAAGATTTATCCATTTCCAAAAGAAACCCGTTTCTTGAAGTTATTATCCAAGAATCAAATATACTACAATCTCGGGGTAAAAATTAAATCTTGAAAAATCCAACTGTGAAAAAAAAAGGAATCCTTCAACACTTTCTACTTATAATATTGATTTTGGCAAAAAAGTAAAACCCTACTTCTTAAGGCCTAGCCTTGTAGCAGAATATGCGAGGTTAAGGCCACAGATCTGCTAAGGTAACTTTTGAGTTATTTTCTCTTGGCGTTTACGGTTTATCTAAATTAATGGTGCTGTTCTTTGGGGATTAGTGGGCTGGTTATGCTTTACAGAACAATAAAGGACGCATGATAAAAGCAAATTGAGAGTTTTTCATAGTCAAAAGGTAAGAGAATATCACTAGGTACTAAGTGATTGGTGTGAATTTTGAAGGGATGAAAAAGCAGATCAAATGTAGGAAGCGATAAGTGTGAACTCACTCCAAGCCTGATACGACATGGAGTACATGATCATGTATTACGCTAGCAAAATCAGAGTGGAGGATGATTGGGGCTTGGATATTTCACTTTTTGATTATAAATTTACTAGTGTACAAGGACCAAGAGAAGTCACGGTTAGAGTTCGGGATGAGGATGAAGATGAATGGTGGTCTAAAGTCCTTAAACTAACGAAGTCTCGGTTCTATAGTTGGCCAATTCATCAGCCATTTCTATTGCATTACAAATCATTTGTTTTCATTTTAATACTTGAGCATGAACTTGAGATATGTTAAGATTCATTATTTCAATCTCCCTGCTAACAAAGCCATTTCAAAAAGATTGAAAAGATACACGAGCATGAAAAAAAATTACACACATCAAGGTGGGGCCTTTTTTTTGTAATATTTAAATCACATGGACCCAGCCCCACTTGAGAGTCGGTAATTTTTAAGGAAGGATTTCTTCTGTACAAGGAGAAAAATTCAAGATAAAAAGAAAGAATTGGGTCCCGCAGTATTTTCCAAAATAGGGCTCCAAGTTGGTTCTGAATTCTGAAAAGTAATTATCTTAAGAGTCTTGTGAGAATTTCTTGATAGTCTAAACGGCTAAACCCATATCCTTTGTAAAGCACCCCCTCCTGCAAACTAACCCATATCCTTTGTAAAGGAAAAATTAGACAATAACCTAAAAGCTTTTAATCTTTCAATAATATAATTATGCACATAAATTCAACTTTTTTATACTTTTTAATCACACACATTTTTAAAAAAATAATACGCTTTACAAAATTCATTCTAAAAAAATGAGACTCAAACACAAGATAATATCATTTTATTTTATTTTTCATTTTCATTACTTATTATCTTATCGCTTTTTTATGAAAGAAAAGTACCCCTCTTAGATAAACTATGTAGCCCTTGTTTGGAATGGTTAAAATAAATTTTTAGTTGATTCTAATAAAAATCGATGAAATATATGATTGAAAAGTTGATAAAAATTGTGGATCTCATAGTATTGTGATTAAAAATGAATTTAAAAAAATTAGTTTAAAAAAATAGAGACTAATATGAATGTAACATCTTTTGTAGATTGGACGCAAATGTTTTTATCAAGCGCGATGGTCACCAAGAATTTGAATGGAATTCTTTCCCTATCGAGGTGACATGTAGCAAATAAGAAATAAAATTCTAAACTTGTTTGGCAATGTAAATTCCAAGAATTTTGTGATATAATATTGAAGAAATTGAAAATATAATCCATGCGATGTAGATGTGAGTTGTGACTTTTGAAAATGAGCAACGATACACGTATAGGAAGGGGAGGGGTGGGTTCACTGTCAGGCTACTAACTGGGGGGGAGGGGGAGGGGGAGGTGTATTTTTTTTTCTTTTTAAAAAACATGTGGGGCCCGCCAGTATGAGTAACTTGCAAGCTTGTAAATTTTGCTCCTGTACTTGGAGCAAAACACTTCGAAAATTATATGACAAACAAAAACATTGAATTTTAATAAATTTATGTGAAGGCTGAGGCCTGAGATACTCATAGATTTAAATGTACGAAAGTATACTAGCTGGGTTTAAACATATCAATGTTAGAGCTAGACCAAGTCATTTTACTTGAAATTTATCCATTGATTTCCAGATAAATTTGTCCACTCGTATAATTAAATAATGGCGATGTATTTAATTTGCACTCCAAACCTAGGCATCGAAAAGTTCACAAATATAACACCAAAATGAAGTGGATAATGAGTTCAATTATTTGATCGTCACAAATTAATATAAGTGGTCCGTTGAGATTTTCATGAAAGTTCAGTAATCAAAATTGAAATTAATTGTCACGTACTTGTCGATCTATTATGATTTAACGTTACATCAGAACTAGATGTTGATTAATTAAGGGAAGGTAACGAAGTGATTAAATTTGAATGTGAATCAAAATTCAGTGAATTGATTGTAATAAATTAGAGACGAATTCGATCCCGTAAAATTCGAGTAAGCAATTTTGAGTAAATAGTTTGGATAAATAAATCTCATTCTATATTCTTTATTACAATCGAGTTTCTTGCCTCCAATTGAGCATGACTTGAAGATGAAATCTATATAATTTTTTCTTGCAAATTCACTAAAAAGGGATAAATTATTATTTAAATTAATTTCTTTTACAAGTCATTGTTTAAGCATTGACCTTCACCAATAGCAATGCCGCCGTAACAGTAGCCGTATAACCGATAGCACAAGTATCCGGTTGCACCCAATTTCCAATTTTTTCGTGATACTATAAAATGTCATTTAATAAGTAATAAAACCATATTAAGGAAATTAATTATGCACATAGCACATGCGAATTAAATAAAAGAGTATTAAACATTTTCATGGTCAACTGCAAAATAAATAAATTAATTAATTAAAATGACGTGTTCGGTACAACGAAACAAAAGAAAATTAAAAGAATTTCTTACATATAATTTTCTTCTTCAACATTGACGAGTATATTTAACATTTCAAACACATATAGATGCGTGTTTACACTGTCGTGCAAGTCTTCCACACACTTTCTTATAAAAAGTACGAATTGGGAACCATCATTAGGGTTTATCTTATCATCATCGAAAAAGAGAGAGGTTTAAGAAAAAATACAAAGAGTTTGCGGAGTACGATTTCTCTTGTAAATTACTATGGCAGTGAAAATATGATGTAATCTCACGTTGATACAAACTTCTATAACTTCTGAATTTTAATTTTATTACAAAATGTATATAGAATTAGGATTCTAATTCTCGACTGTTTAAAAATTTGTTTCAAGCGCAAGAAAATGTATGTAATACACAAGTCTTTATATCAACTTTAATTAGTGAAGAATTCGTTAAAGGTTATCTTGGTTACGAAGCAAGTTAACAAAATAGAAATATGAGAGTTGGAAAGTAAGTCTTGAGGAGTCACATTAAGGACGTTTCCTAAAATCGTGTTGTCTTTCCTTCGCACTGGTACTTTCAACACTACACGACTTTAAGATAAAACTCATATAGCTCACAATTGATTTTTCATTTATGGGCACGACCATAGAAAGATAAAAAATAGTATTTATAGAGTTGCCAAAATACTATGAAATGTATAGAAAGTCATCTTCCAAGTTGTGTTTCGGATAATGAAAATCAATCCCTTTTATAGTGACAAATTTAACCCCACATTCATGTCAAATTAAGCCATTGAGGTTTTTAATTTGTATTAAATCTGAAATTTAAAAAGTTAATTAATTTTGAAATTTAAAAATTTTGTTTTCTTATGTTGCGTGGTTATTTTTGTTGTTTAAAAATATTTTATTTAAACCTAACCACGCTTTAATTGCTTAGTTATCTGTATTATGCATCACCTAACCATTATTTCAATTATTTATTAAAATCAATATTTTTTCTCCTTTTGAATAGCAAGTCTTTGTCGATCTATTTGAAATATAAATTCCAAGCGAAAACGACATTCTGCCAGCTTTTAAATTTCTTCGTTCAATTATTTCGAGAATTTTATTATAGTGCATTTAATTGCAATAATGAAATTTACATGGAAAGAAATAAATTCTACACAATTCAATTGTCTGAACTTATTTGTGTAATGTGTTTAGTTAATTTAGTTTTCAACCTTGAAAATATTATATTTGTTCATTTTTTATTTGTGGGTAGATAATAGAAATATGATAGATGTGAGAGAAAGAGGGGACGAATTACCTCGAAAATAAAAACCACATCTCTCCAAGGAAAATATTTTTTATGAAACAAATTGTCAATCAAATATTTCAAAAGTAGAAGTTTTGATGAAAAAAATGATGTTTTCCATAAAAACTAAAGTTAATCTAACGCACTCTTATTATCATTATGTCATATACTGATTTAAGCATCAAAGGTGATATGAAATAATACTCGCACCTTTTGCTCTTATCATTAGGAGAAAAAGAGAATGAAATGAATTAAAGAAACGACGAATCATTCTCTTGCTGTAAGTATAAGAGTTTACATGAAAACCTAGTTTAAACAAACTGAAATTGAAAATAATTCAAAATAAACGAAATGACAAAAATAGTACTAAACGCAGTTTTCGAGCCCTAAACGAACTCGAATGGCCAAAATCCATCGTAAGTCACAATGTTGTGTGTTTTAGTCGTATCGTTGTTATCTTTCTAAAATGGTATTATGGCCCCAAATCGGAGATCGATTGCCACACCTATACTATTGCCTTTTTTTTCATTTTCGATTCAATTCTTCTTCAATCCTTTTAGTCGCGTGTTCGATATCATGATGTCAACTCTACTTCTTGGATTTTATTAATTGGAGAACTCTATTTAAAATTATTTAATGGATTATTTTCATTGTACTATTTTATAAAACCTTACCAAGTTGGACATAAATGAAATTTATTTTTCTTCGTTGTTTAGTCAATCTGGGGTTGATTGCAAATCCTTGCTTATTATTATCTAAGAGAAATATCGAATGAGAATACACTTGGCAGATGTTTGACGTGTAACGTTAAACTCCATTGAACAATTAATTAATTTTAATGTATTTTTTCTTTAGAAAAATGACAAATACTATTTAATTTGGCTTATTTCCATTGTACATAAAAGAAACCACAGAAATTGACCAGAATAGAGATAAACAGTGGGGCCCATCGTGTATTAAAAAAGAAAAAAATTGCGAGATTCGTGTGTGTGAGTGTTGTGTCCATATTCTGTTGGGTTCTCTTCTGGTCACATAACATGTCTTGCCTTGCTAGAAGAGAAATTAATAGTACAAAGTGGTCAAACTATTGCACTGCATTAAAACCATAATGAAACTTGATCACATTTCCTCGTTGCCCTATGTTCACAAGAGGAAAAATAATTAAGGAGTTTTGACACATATCACTTTTTCGACATTTTCTTCGTCATTAAGCCCCCGTTTGAGCCACCTTTTTCATTCATAAAAATGAAAAATATGATCGTTATCCATCACATCAAACCATCAATTTTGAATTTCTATCTCTTGTGTAGGGTCTAATAATGATTATATTTTTCATTCTCATTCTAAAAAAATGTGGCTCAAACGGGGCCTAATATTGTTTGTTTTGATGAAAATCAAATCTCATTGGTCAATTTTTTTTGTGTGTGAAATTTTTGACATTTTCAAGTCAATGTTCAAATCTCATTGAAATATTATGATATATTGCGCCTTTCGAAATATTAGGACCACGTAATTAAGACGGCATATTATGTTACGAGATCCATACTTAATAAAAGTAAACAAATTGCGTTTAGAGACTTCATTAATCAATTTGAAAGGTGGTGGGCGACACAAAGCTAGGACAAAGTGCCACCAAATTTTAAATAGGTACGTACAAACAAGTTGGATACTATCAAATTACATAAACCAACCACCACATAGGGTTGGCATGGTCGGGTACCGAACCGAATCCAAATTTTTGAGTATTTAATAAATGAAATCGTCTGATCTAAATATTATTATGGAACTGTCCGGATTAAGTTCGGCTCTATTCGGTTCCATAGTTCAGTAAAATAATTAATTTTTTATACTACAACAATGCTACATTAATTCTACTATGACATGTTCAATGTTAATTCTTAAAAAATAACGTAGATCAATCTCGTGATATCTTTTGTACATCTCTTTGTTGATTTCTTTATAGATTTGACTGTTAAAATCACAGGANCTACATTAATTTGACTATGACATGTTCAATCTTAACTCTTACAAAATAACGTATTCCAATCTTGTGATATCTTTAGCACCTCTCTTTGTTGAGTACTTCGTAGATTTGACTGTTAAAATCACAGGAAGAGAAAGATGGAGAGTTCATAATATTAGAACGGCAGAAACAACACGATAGAATAAGAGATTTGAATAAAATTTAGGTCAATTTGATTTAAGTTGGGGTTGGCTGAAAATTAGAAATAGTAAAATCATATTTTGGGTTTGGACCAAATTAATTAGTTGGCAAATTTATTTTAAAAAATAAAATAATTTGACTTATTTAAGATAAAGAAAAAAAAATTAGGGAGATTCAATTCTTATTCAATCTTTCGATTTTTGGTCTAGAACTGAGAACCGAGCTAAACTCATCGGTTCTCGATTCAAATATATGTTCGGGTATTTAATTTGAGAAGAATTGTTCGGTTCGATTCAATTCGGTTCGGCTCCGATTCGATCCATTTGAGTTTAGGGTTTATGGTTGTTATCCTTCTTGAAAATCTCTTAGTTTTCAACGATCAAATCTCTTTATCCATCTCTTTAACTCAGTCCATCAATTTTTAGTGGAGAACTTTCCACGAGGGATGACAACCCCAAGAATTCGATTATCCACTTAGAATAAAACTATTTGTACCGAATTTTTCTTACCGAAAATCTTACACCCTCTCACATGCGCGGGTGGTCAGCCTGAATAAAAAAACTCTAAAAAAATGTGGTCTTCACAACCTACTGTAAGTGTAGGTTAAAATATTATGTACATTTAGCATTTTCGATCCACTTAATAGTTAAATTAGAATAAATTGGAATATAAATTATGTTTTTGAAATAATTATTTTCTTATACGTAAAAAAAAAAGAAAATAATTTATAAGAATAGTCAAATGTGTCGACTGCCGATGCATAACCGGTGGTGCCGGTCAAAGTTTGTTAAACCTCTTCTCTCCGCGGTCACTTGCTTCTTACCAACTACTTCTCTTTCTCTCTCACTTCTCCCTCTCCCTCTCTCTAAGATCCTGACGAGTTGTTGAAGAAATTGTTTAATGGGCAGCTTTGAAAATTGAATTATCTCTGCTGTTTTTTGGGTTTTGACTCAAAGTTTTGGTGCAGTCAAATGGCTGTAAGTTTACCATATTTCTTTCCGGCTAATGTTGTCTTTACTTCTATATAGATGATTCTATCTCGTTTTGGTTTCTGCTCTAACGTTGTTATGTTCGAAAGTGACATACTGCGATTGTTTTACCATATTTGGTACTGAATTCTTGGTGTAGGCTCGTTTTATGTCTCTCTCTGTGTTAATTTTTCTTCACCGTTTTTTTAAATTATTTTTCTTTTAAGAATTCTGGGTATTTTATATTTTTGCTGTTTATTTGTTTTGTACGTGGGATTGACAAAAAGAATGATATGTAGTATCGGAAAAATTTCTAGTATTGCTGGAGCCTGGAGTACGGTGTATTCATTGCTCTCTGCCACTATTTAACTGATACATGTAACAAATAATTGAGACCATAAACTATTACTGGCTAGAAATTTTCTCTTGTAGTATCAGGCAGTGAATTTTTTTCCTGTTGGTTGTATTCATAAGCAGCACCCTTCATTTTTTTTTTTTGCTTTAAGAGTATTTATCTCAAAGTTTAGTCTAATGATTCATGATTTATTTGGTCTTTTGTGGGTGAAAGAGGATGATTGCTCCATTTGCTTTGCTTTTTTCAGTGTATGTACTTCGAATTTTTAAGGTTGAGAAGAGTCGAAAACGGGAGTGGAAAAATAATGTTTTGTACATGTGCAGATTTATCAGTCAATTGGTTTGTTGAAGATCTCACTAAGATAATCTGCTTTTTATAAAATTTTCCTCATTTTTCATGATCTTTTAATTGGTTTGGTTTCTATCATTTGTTATTTGAAAGAATGTTCTATGTTGAAGTAATACAAGACATGATATCTCTGGCTAAGTACAATTGGATGCTGTATAATGTTGTGAAGTGCTTCTCTTCCATCCTAATAGCCTCAATTTCATATCCCAATTTTGAACGAACTCGTGCAGCTTATGGTTTTTCAAATTATAGATTCCTAGTAAGAAAATGTTTTGCGTCCAATCAGCGTCACCAGTTGTCTTGTTTTTCTTGCTGGATGAAGTAGTTCGGTGATGAAGTAAGGCCAAAGTAATGAGAGATTATTTGCTTGATACACATCTCTAACTTTAGTAGAGACAGTCAGATTGGAATCGCTTTTTTAAGACGAGATTTATTTTTTTATGAGTAATAGAATATTTGTGTCGACTTTTCATGGAAATAGTATTTCTTCTTATTATTGATGCAGAATCCAGGTGTACCAAAATTTGGCAACTGGGAAAGCGAAGACAATGTTCCCTACACAGTCTACTTCGATAAGGCAAGGAAAAATAGAGGTGGGAAGATGATAAATCCAAATGACCCTGCAGAGAATCCCGATTTGTTCTTGAATGCTGATTCTTCGCCTCCAGCCCCAGCCCCAGCCCCAGCCTTGAAACCGCAAACTAGACTGGTGCAACCAAGAAATTCTCCAGCCCGGAGTGAAAATACAGGTCAGAGAACAGCTAATGAATCAAATTTTGTTGGCCGTAGGTCTGCTGAACATGCAAGGCCAAGTGCTGGTTTGGAGCACAGCATTGAGCGGTCCCACTTCATCCACATCACCAGGCCAAGATAATAGGGAGAGGTAGTGGATCTCCCGCTTGGGAAGGAAAGAACTCGCATGACAGCAGTCATGGTACCCCTGGAAGATCCCGATTAAAGCCAACTCAAGGAGATGAAAGTGTACGTGTAACATGTTCCTAGTGACTTTTATCGTCTAATTTATATACCACAAATTTCAATTAGTACACAGTCTCCCGTGTCCCAGTTTATTACCAAAACTCAAGGATATAATGCCCTCTCCTTCAGTATAATCACTGAGCTTGACTTATTGCCACTCTTTAATGTATGCATTGCCAATGACAGCCCGATAGAGGTGCAGCTGTTCCAGTATTTGGAGAATGGGAGAATGATCCTCAATCTGCCGAAAATTTTACTCATATTTTCAACAAAGTACGAGAGGAAAGGAATAACGGGGCTGTAAATGTGTTGAGCACTCCAAAGCATCCATCTCAAAATCAGCAGTCCAAGAATCATAAGGTTTGTTGGTCATTTCCCGTTTTCAAGAATCTTATCATTTCTCATAGCTCTTTGATTGGAGCCATATCCTTTGCCTCTCCTCTTATGCAGAAGTGCTGCTTCCCGTGGTGTTAAAGCAAGAAGATTTCCGGTTTCCTTGGAGCTTTCAAGCTATGATGAAAATGTGAATAGCTCGGAAGGTTCGTCTGATGCAGAGATACTGCTTTTATTCCACCTAACAGTGTGTGTCTCGGGACAATAGTACGAAATCTTCATCATTTTTGGGCTATCCACTATTTTTCCAGTTTGCTCATTCAGTTTCCAATGTAACTTAATAGACTGAAGAGAAGACAGTAGGAAATTCTTTTTGTCTAGTATATTGTATTGGTATTGTTTTAGCTTCTTCTTTTTTCCTTAACAGCCGAACTTGTATTTTTCACTGCACGACTCGTATACTTAAAAATGTCTTTGTTATCTGAGAAATTAAGATGGAATTTCAGACCATTTGATCTTATTCATGTTTATTCATATGTATTTTGTACATCTGAGCAATGCTCAAATCCAATTAAGAACCAGTTATCAGTCTCATAACTTGACTTCAGTAATGATATTTGTAAGCTTCACTTACAAAACTGTCTATATGAAATGTGACAGTTATTTCAAAATGTCACAATATGAATAACATTATTCTCTTATATTCGATCAATTCTAAGTTTTATTTACTTAAAAAATACTACGAGCAAATGAGTCTTTTTATATAAACTTGCAGAAATAACACAATAATCACATCGTCACCGAAACTTAAAGACACAAATGTTGAACGGAGTTTTTACCAAATGGACACTTATATAAAAGAAAAATATAAAGACTAAAATCAATTTGATTATGTAAAAAATGATTTATGAAATGTCTCTCTCTCACGTATCAAACTAAAATATATGGACCCTAATCTCAAAAGCAATTTAAAGTTTTTCAAACCGACTCTAAGGGCCCATTTGGACGCGACTTTTGAAAAGCTAAAATGGACTTTTAAGACTCGAAAGTTGCTTTTGGACCATTTTGACTAATTTTATAAAAGTCTTTCAAGTAATTAGAAGAGTTTTTTAATAGAAAGTTAGTCCATTGTGACTTCCTCTAAAAGTATTTCTAAAATGTGAAGCTTTTCTCAAAAACTCTTCTGCAGAAAATAAAGGGAAAAACAAAAAGTCTGAGTCAAACGAGCCATAAATAATTAAAGGATTATGCTATATGTACTACACGGGTGACTTAAACGCCATGTGGCGCCCCCTATTAGAGGGCCCGGCACCCCTCCAATAGG
>CAIGRR010192051.1:0-27806 GCA_903798365.1 Fraxinus sp. 1973-6204 | reverse complement strand
TTTATTTATTTAAAATCAAAAGTAAGTTCAATCGTACTATAGTGCCAATTAGGTCAACATGAAGCTTGATACAATGTAACATGACATTCTATCATTTAATTGTTTAAAACATAAGTAAGTTTCTCATCCAATTATCCGCTCTCATTATTGGAACAAAACTCGGATCTTTGACAAGCAATATATTAAATGAGTTGAGAGTATCGTTGCACAAAAATAATATTTAATTTCAATGTACTAATTATTATCAAATTTGATATCGTAATACAAAAGAGATTTGTTGTTATTTTTATACTAATTCTAACTAAGAAAATCAATTCATAGTGGTTTTATCGATATGATATGAATGTATCGAATTTCAAATTCCACCTATTAATGCTATTTCTAATTCTTGACTCATATAAAATAGTATTTTTTAATGTTAATGACAATCGATAATTCAATTTTATTCAACATTCTTTTTCAAAATATATTAAACATATGTTTAACACAATTCAGTCATATTTCTAGACTGAATTCATATGAAAAACATATATTAAATTATAAGATTTATCAAACACGATTGCACATGCCATAAAAAGTATTTTTAATACCTATTGTCCATGTATTAAATATGCACCGTTCTACCTATTGTGAGTCTCCCAACACTACGAATGAGTAACACGACATAATTGCATAAATAATCAAAAACCCGGAAATAAGAAAGAATGAAGAAGTAGAAAAATTCCACATTGTTGGCTTGAATCTTGAAATCGGGTTATGAATCTTCAATCTTCGTATGTAATTTGCCTTGATTAGCTCTCTAGACATGTTATTCGTGTCCAAAATATTGTAGAATTGTATAAAATTAGGTCAAATGAAGATCCTTTTTTTTTTTTTTTTGGACGTATTTAGGTATTATATAGATGCACAAAGATTTTTTCCATGTAGAGTTTTATCAAGATAAGAAAACTTAAATTTTTTCCCTCGTAAACGTGCCTTGAAGCCGCATGGGTTTCTCAAATTTCAATTTCGCAATTTGGTCCACGAAATTTCCCGCAATTTGTTAATCCAAGTGGTATAATCCTTCAAAGTGGTATAATCCAAGTAAATTTGTGCTTCAAAGAATTTTACACATATTTTGAACAAAAAAATAAATAAATTGAAGAAACACAAATTGTTCCGACGAGATCACTTCCCAGAGGATCATGCTATACCAACCGAATTTTTTCCATAATCTTTCACACCCTACGGCCCCGAATTTTTTACATAATCTTTCACACATGGCGGCCCCCTATTGGAAGGAAGGCTGGTGAGCTAGCCTTCCCACCAGCCTTCCTTCCAATAGAGGGCCGCAGGGTGTGAAAGATTATATAAAAAATTCGATAACAATAAATTTATCCCCTCCCAGAAACTCATTGAAAATGAATTGCCACGTGTATATTAGTCAACTTCGTACCATTGATATTTACAGTTTGTCCAATAAAATAATTATCAGGACAAAACTGCCCCTGATGCCCCGGCATAATGTCTGCCAAATCCATTTAAAAAAATTATGAAACAGTAATCATATACACACCACATTTTTTATTTATTGCATCAGCATTCAATTTTATTTAAGGCCTCAATCTAAGGCTTGCTATAATCTTTATGTCCTTAACTTTATTTTTTACGCATTCTTATTTTTAATATTTTATTAATTAGCACGTCTAATATCTTATAGAGATTTCTATCAAACGAGTTTGATTGAGGTATAAAATAATTTATTTTTCAATCACATTTTTAAAAAATAATAAACACAAAATTGCCAATCAAACGGAGCCTTAGAAACTCAATGAAAATGAATTGCCACGTGTATATTAGTCAACATCGTACCATTGATATTTACAGTTTGTCCAATAAAATAATTATCAGGACAAAACTGCCCCTGACGACCAGGCAAAATGTCTGCCAAATCCATTTAAAAAAAATATTGAAAGGTTTTATTTATTATTATTACACTAGAATACAATTTTATTTAAGGCCTCAATCTTTGCTTGCTATAATCTTTATGTCCTTAACTTTATTTTTTACGCATTCTTATTTTTATTATTATATTAATTAGCACATCTCATATCTTATAGTGATTTCTGTCAAACAAGTTTGTTCGAAGGTATAAAATAATTTATTTTTCTATCATAATTTTAAAAAATAATAAACACAAAATCGTGTCAAAATATTTTTTCCCATTTTAATGCGTGCACACAACAAAAAACATATCATCTAGTGTGGTCAAAATATAAAAAAGAAATTATCAAAAAAATAAAGTTACGATGTACTATGACTCAAATTGATAATTTTCTGATGGTGAAAGATGTTATTTTCTTATTTATCAAGTGATAATTATAATATTAATTAGTTAAATAATTACGTTTACCAATTTTGATATTTAAATCATAAATATATTCAAACAAAGATAAGTCAATGGATTGAGGGATGCTTTAGTCAATAATTAGTAATATGTTACCCTCATTGATTAAACTTTAAAGGATGATTTAGTCAATAATTAGTTATATGTTGCCCTCAGTAACTAATTATTCCTTTTGAAAATTGTATAAGGACTATTTTATTGAATTATGAAATTAATATTTTTCTTTGGAATAAATAAGTTCCTGGTGATTTAAGTTTTTCTTCTTTTATGTCGACACTCAATCCAAAAGAGTTGGTTTTGGTTATAAATGGAATTATTGAAGAATAATGCTACATGTACAACATTAGTTGACAACATCCTATTTGACATCATCATATCCATTCATTTAAAAAAAATTATTTTCTACAGCATATACTAGGATTTTGACAACACAGGATTGTCAACCATTGTTGTCAACCAATGTTGTACACATAGATTTATTCATTATTGAATTATCGATTCGTTTAAATTTAGATTAAATTGCTAGAATGAAGAATCAACTATTTAATAGTATTTATATCTTCAAACCATTTCTCCTCGTATTAAACAAATAAATGGCTTGAAAATTATATAAATGAGAGACTTGCGGAAATAGCCCAATTCTATTACATTCAAGTTCATCTCTTTGTCTAGAATGAGCAATTATAAGCTTTGCCAAACATGCATCATATTTGTACCTTTACAACAATATGAACAATCATTTATCCATCCATTTTTTTCAAACCTCTATCAAGGCACAAATGTTCTACTCATGTGGGCATTATTTGGGGCAGAGCCAATTTTTTACATTGGACCGATATATAGAAAGAAAATTACCTTAAAATAATTAATCGGGCTTCATTAGGGACGAACCTACTTGAGGATCAGTGGGAGCCGCCCCCACTCAATTTTTAGATTTTTCGTTTTCTCTTCAGATTTTCAATTTTTTTTTATTTTTTTGTCTAGGTTTTTTTTTTAGGTTTTCAGATTCTTTTTTCCAAGATTTTTTGGTTTCACACCACTAAACTTCCTTTCCGAATCCTTCCCTAGGCTTTAGTCTAGGTTTGACCCCTCCCTCCACCCGTGAGCACAACTATCTTGAAGGCCAACCAAAGATACCATTGTTGTCGCGGGTGCGGATTCTTACGTCAAAAAAAAAAAAAAGATACCATTGTTATCCAATTCATGGAGTATCATTACTTTTTGTTCAACTTGAAATTCTATCTCAAAATGTTAAACTAGTAGGAGAGACAATCCATTTTCTTTATAAATCCAAATCCAAAACCATCATCATCTTCGATCATATAACAAAAACATTTTAACATGTATAATAATTATTTATGGGGGTGTTTAACACCCATTTTAGTAGAAAAATGTGTTTTTGAATAGTGATGGAAGAATTTATGGTTAAAAAGTAAGGAGAATTTTTAGGTTTATGTGTAATATTATTTTATTGATAGAATTTGTAGTTGAAATGAAGAAAAAGAAAAAGAATGAAAATGAAAATGAAAATGAGAAAAAAATGGGTGCGGGCTATATTTATTTCTCGAGCACTAAGCTCTCAATTTAAAAGTAAATGCAAAATAAAATAAAAGATATGAATATTATATTATTTTCAGTCTTACAATTGTCTTCCTCATCTAGTCCACGTGTTTGTTTATCTGCAAAAAGCTGCATGAAAATGCAAACAGTAAAACCTTAAACAACCAAGGACTCATCAGACATTTCACAAGCCTTGAATAAGATGGTCAGACAAGGAACCTCAAAGCGTTTTTCCTTAATAGCCGTATACCTGCTTCTTCGGTGGTTTTAGATATACATACACATATAAATACACCTTATATATAGATATAGATATAGATATAGAGAGAGAAAATATTGGGTTTTACAGAGAGAAAAAAAAAAAAAAAAAGTCGTCTAGTTCTTGAGAGGGAGATGGGAAGCTTAAATTAGCTTTGTCTTTTGCATTCAATTCTTTCATTTCTATCCTCTCATCAAACTCTACAGCTTCATTATACCCTAACCGACTCACTCTCTCTCTCCTATCTACATATGTATTGATCATTATGGAATTATTGAGATTGGAGAAAAAAGTTTCAGTCGATCAATTTATAGTATATGGATTTTGCAAGTACTGCACTTGAGAATATACCAGAGGAAGAAAGTAAATTTCTTGTTGGAAATCCTCTAATGGCTTCCAATAAAGGCAACAATCACTCTACACAAGTAGTCTTGGACCAAAACCATCAGCAGCAAAATCATCAGATGCAGCAGCAGATTAATTATGATCATCAGAGGCAGAATAATCAGATCTCTTTTGGGATGATGCAATCAACTTCATCATCATCAAGGTTTCCTGCAAATTTCATGTATTTTTCATCACTAATTTCTTTTATAATTTTTTTTTTCAAGAAAATGCTTCGTTTTGAGTTTTGATTCTTTCTTCTTCGACGATTTTTGGGTACTTACGAGAAGAAGCAAAGACAACCCTGGAGCTTATGATTTGGGAGAATTAGATCAAGCCCTTTTTCTTTATCTTGATGGCCAAGATCAATCAACAACTGAAGAAGAAAAACGTAAGCTTAATTTCTAGATATCCCTTGCTGTGCGTGCTGAAACACTTTCATTTTCTTCAAATATTTTTTATTTTTCCAATTTCATTGAGATTCTATTGGAGAATTGATTTTTTGGGTCATGAGAAAAATAAATATCTGATTGTACTTTATTTGACCCTTCTCATCTGATAAAAGGGGAAAATTATTCAGTTTTCAAGAAAATAGGTTTTGGATTCTTGTTTTCTGAAACTTTGGCCCACCGATTGTAACAAACCAAAACTTTGATGCATGAGTTTCTGTGATTGTACTAAGAAAGAATACGAAGTACACATATTTCATTTCATCCTTTTCCATCTGCTGTTTTTCCCTTTTCTCTTTGCTTTTAGCAGAGAGCTTCAAATGCATGACCATTCCCAAAACCCTTGTTAATGAACTACACTTTCTCTTCAATTATTATCACGCCTGTAAATAGAAGATACTCTTTTTTTTGTACGATGTGTTTCGCAAGCAGTATTAGAAAGTATCGTTCATCTAACTTTTACGTTTATGGTTTTGTTTTTTTGGATGCAGAGAATTCTGGGATGAGACCACCTACATTGAACATCTTCCCATCTCAGCCAATGCATGTAGAGCCATCATCATCAACAAAGGTATATATCAAAACCATTAATAATGTACATTTCTTGTTCTTAGAAGCTTGATTTTTTTTATTAATTAGTTAAAGCTAATAGATTCGTTAATCTTGTGTTATAAAATTATTTGGTAGGCAAGTACCGGGTTGCTTTCTCCATCTACTAACGTTTCCAAGAAATCATCTGGACCGTCCATGGAGTCTTCTAACCCTAGAAATGATGTTGCTTCTGCTCCCCAATCTACCAAAGCAGTTAAGGAGGATTTACACACACATACACAAACAAAAACTAAATAATTTAATTGGTATATTAAATTATTTTTCTTGATTGTGGCAGCGTGAGGGAAATCGCAAAGGTCCTACTTCAAGTTCAGAACGAGATGGACCAAAAACACCAGACCCTAAGGTGATCATATATTATCTAAAAATATAAAAACACGTATATACACGTTTACTTATATGCATACATATAATCCATTGGTATGCAGATTTTGAGGAGACTTGCTCAGAATAGAGAAGCAGCAAGGAAAAGCAGGCTAAGGAAAAAGGCAAGTCTGAGAAAAAATAAGCAAGAATTGATAAAATTCATCAAAAAAAGCAAGAATTAATGTTATAACAAGCTTTATATATATATATTCTTTATAAAATCTTAAACTTTTTCTTTGATGTTAATTACAGGCTTATGTTCAGCAGTTAGAGTCGAGCAGAATCAGGCTTACTCAATTAGAACAAGAACTACAAAGAGCTAGAGGCCAGGTGAAATATTTTTGTGTCATGCCAGTTATTTTGTAATGATTTAATAAAATAATTTTGTTTTGATTCTAATTTTATCTATAATATATGTCTTTCTATTAGGGTTTTTATTTAGGTGATCAAAGTATTCCTGCTGGTAACATAAGCTCAGGTACTTATGCAACTTGTATTATCTGAAAATTTCGACTCCAAAAAAACAGTGGTTGACAGGAATTCGCCATTTTAATTTAAAGTTTGTTTTTGTTATTAGATGCTGCGGTTTTCGACATGGAGTACGCGAGATGGCTGGAGGAACATCATCGGCTAATGGTGGGGCTTCGGAGTGCAATGCAAGATCACGTGCCCGAAAATGATCTACGAATCTTTGTTGACAACTGTTTGGCACACTATGATCAGGTGATGAACCTCAAAAGCATGATTGTGAAATCCGACGTTTTTCATCTTGTTTCGGGCACATGGAAGACTCCGGCTGAACGTTGTTTCATGTGGATCGGAGGTTTCCGACCAACGGAGCTCATCAAGGTATATAACCAAACCCCATTTAAAGTTTATAATAAAATCACACATTAAACCGTGAAATCCTATAGAAAGCTTTGGCATGCTTGGCTAAGCTTAAAAAATAAAATGTAAAATGCACTTTTTTAACAGTAAGCATTGACAATAAAAAATAAAAATAAATTTAGGGGATATTGGCCAACGTATTACTTTTTTCCTTATAAAAATAATTTTTTGTAAGTGAAAATAAATAAATTATATGATCACTCCAGCAAAAAAGATTTTTTTAGTTTAGTTCCCACTCCGTTCTTCAGGATGAACGTTCCTTTTTAAAATTTTGGAAACAACTTTATACTCATGCAATAGATTGAAAACTAAACCTTTTAGGGGGTGGTCGAGTTGATGGAGTAGGTGAACTCGAACACCGAAAGTCATGTGTTAGAATCTCCTACAAATAATTCCTCGGTCGAGTCCGTTGCACCTGGCTTGTCTAGTGCAATTAACATCTCCCGTGTAATTTGCGAGCTACTGCATATAGAGCGGGGTTTACTCAGTACGCACTCATAGTAGTCGGGCCTCCTCCCCTTTGGGGTGGTCGGGACTCCGCTGGTGGGTAGCGGCTGCAGGTTCCTACGTCATAAAAAAAGAAGATTGAAAACTAATAGTTCAAATTTCCTAATAAAAAAAATCAACTAGTAATCTTCTTATTATTATTATTATTATTTTTGTTGTTATTATTATTATTATTATTATTATTATTATTTTTGTTGTTATTATTATTATTATTTTATGTATGTGCAGGTAATTTCGAGTCAAATAGAGCCATTGACAGAGCAACAACTATTGGGGATATATGGCTTACAACAATCGACACATGAAGCTGAAGAAGCCCTCTCTCAAGGACTTGAAGCTCTAAACCAGTCACTTTCGGACACGATTACCTCGGATTCATTGAACATCTCATCAGACATGAACAACTTCATGGGACAAATGGCTTTAGCTATCAACAAACTCTCTACCTTTGAAGGTTTTGTTAGACAGGTATGTGTCCTTTTTAATTTATCATAGTTTTTATTCATATTGCACATTCGGTACGTTTTAGAGTGTAATCTTATATATTCACATAATAATTAACAAATAGGGATGGAGACCAAAGATTAGTCCTTCGATATGTGACATAGAAGAGAAAACGAGACAAGTGACATGATCGATAATGAATTATATTCTAGTAATCATTTTTCGACGAATTTTCCTTCTAATTACATATATACATGAGTAGGTTCAATTTTATTTTACAAAGAAACAAAGCTAAAAGTGTAATATAAAAGTTTAAGGTATTAAAAAAATAAAATTTATTTTTTAAAATTCTATCTTCATCACACTTCTTATGTGCATTTTGAATTTACATTTTTTGTTAAAGGCAAGCTCGTAAATGATTTCTATATATAGTAACAACGAGATTTGGACTCACTACCCTCGTCCATTTTGATGCCATGTTGAGTTATTGTGTTTGACACCTATTTTGGGAAAAGAATAAATTCTGGAATAGTGATTGAAAGAAGAATGTAGGGAAATCTTTTGGGTTTATGTGTAAAATTATTTTATTGAGAGAATGTGTGGTTAAAATGACAAAAAAAATGAGAAATAGAATGAATGTCAAACATGAGCATCTAAAAGTTTTAAGAGATTATTCGAATTTTAAATTTTGACTTGGATGCTAAATATTTTTATGTTTCTACAAAGTAAAAGTAACATTTACATAAGAGACTGTGGCTCAAACACACCGTATATCAAACATGATTTTGGAAGAATATATTTTGGAATAGTATAGATTGATGGAGAATGTGTAGTTGAAAAAGAAGTAAAAGTTATTGATGTGATGTAAAATATTATTTTATTGAAAAATGTGTAGTTAAAAATGAATAGAAGAATGAAAATAAAAATTTTAATGTAGCTCAAAGACGGGCATAATAAGTAATTTAAAGTAAGTTCAACTTAAATTTAAACACAACCAAACAGACTAGCGTGCCGTGTAAATATTCTTTGAAGTCAAGATACATGCATGGTGATTATTGTTTTATTTTATTTTAATTTTTTGCATTTTTTACATATGAAATTAATTAATTAGAATATAATATAATGAATATGACTTACAGGCTGATAATCTAAGGCACCAAACCCTTCACCGGCTCCACCACATCCTGACCACCCGCCAAGCTGCTCGATGTTTTCTGGCCATTTCCGAGTACTTCCACCGCCTTCGCGCCCTCAGCTCCCTCTGGCAGGCCCGGCCCAGGCCGGAATGACAAAGAAAAAACCCGAGTCATCTCATCTTTGTCTTAATTAATTAATCTGCTTCTCCTTCAAAATATATGTAGCTGAATTATTTTCGTTTTTATTTCTCTATAGAGTTATTATGTATAGATAGACAATAGTATCTGAATTAAAATGATTATAGAAGTAGAAAAAGTAACCTTTTTCTGCATTTCTGCTCATTTTTTCTTCATGGAATCTGAAAATTATGCCGCCATTTCTGACTGAGAAATAGAGAGGAAAGAAAATAAAATCATTGAATAGAAAGGAGGAGGAGAAGAAGGCAGAAAAATTCTGATAATTTTTTTTTTTTTGTAAGAACAAAATGGCCATCTGGCATCTATGTAGATGCATGCTTGGTATAGCGTTGATGACATTTTCATGAGGCTTATATACGAGTCAAGTTGTTTTGATGCATGTTTCGACATAATTTAAAAAAAAAAAAAAATCCCGAAAAGAATGAAACACCTTTTTTTGGTATATCTTTATAACAAGTTTTATCGAGATTATTGGTCAAATCTTAGGTATGCTCCCAATGGTCATCAGTTCGAGTCTCCTCAGGACCACTGAAATGAGTATTCGACCGTAAATTTCAGGGTCTCGTGAGATTAGTCGAGGTGCGCGCAAGCTGCCCGAACTTCCACGGTTATATAAAAAATAAAAAAATTTATCGAGATTAAAAGTTGTTGAAATGTGTTTTTTTTTTTCTCGATAGCACTAATTTGAAAGATGAACGTCGTAATCGACGAACTTCGAGATGAACCACGCCACCAAAATCTATGAAATTGTCAATGGTCTTGTTGATAAATTTTCCATAATTAGGTGTATAAAATTCATTTTAGATAGTCAAACAATAATTTATTATATGAAAAATTAGTTTTAACACATTTAAAGTAAATATTGGAATAAATAATGTGGAAAGAAAATAAAAATTTAGAAAATGTTTAAAATGTAGTTGGGAGTTGGTACACTAGATTCAACGAAAATTGGTTTCATTTTTTTTGTTTCTTTCTTCTTTTACAACCACCTGTTTTCTTTCTTACACGTACACAAGCAGAGAGGGATCCAGGAAATGAATCTGGTTTTGGCACCTTGGTTTTGGTTGTGGGTTCGAGTCGTTTTTGAATATAGAGTTGTGTAGCTCGACTTGTGACATGTGGTTATATATTGAAAAAACAGTTTTGAATCTAGAGAGCAATTCATTTTTCTTAACCAAGAACTCTTTTTACAGGTTATGATACTTCACTTCTCTGAAAGAAATACTGTAAGGTAACAACACTATGCCGACACATTTATGTTAAAAATTCAATAAACAATTAGTATGAACTGTTCTATTTCAGAACATGTTCAACAAATTCTCATGATATTTGGAGGGATATATGTAAAAATGGACAGCCCGAGGCCATGGTTTCGTGCAAGGCCGGCCAAGAAACAGTCCTCTATACTGAAAGGGCCGGCTCGCACCCTCCCTCGTGGGGTGCTAGACCAAATGGGTCGAGCTGGGCGTTGACACCCCTATATATATAGTGTCCACCTTACCATTCTAACTAACAAGAAAGTTATGCTAGATTAATAATATTTAAATTATTTCTCTTTGTAATTGACCAACCCATGGAACTTTTGAAAGTGGTCCTTTGAGAGCTCAAGCTTTTATTAGGTGATCAAAATTCAAGGATAAGAAATTCACACAAACAGATAATACTGAAGATACAATTTGAAAATTTAGCTTAAGACATATATATAGTAACAGACTTGTAACATGTGTCATCTTTCTTTTCAGAGCATGCTATCAGCTCGAGCGGGCAATCTTCGGAAGTAATTGCTGGGCAGTGAAGGCATTTTGCTTCTGAATCTTGGGTGCCTTAGTAGATACAAACCTGCTATCAAAGTCACTATTTTGAAAGGTGTTATGTAAAGAAAAATTGCTGCAAAAAGGCAGATAACTATGAATATGCTGGTTGCTCTAGGATCTCTCCAGCTGAGTAGAGCATGAAATCTCTCCCCCTGTGTTGCCATATCACCAATCACTGTTTGTATCCGTCCCGCAACACTTCTAAGTCTATCGTACCTCATGCGGACGATGTCTTGAGGCCTGGATGTTGGGAAAGTGTCGAACTCTTCATCAAGTTCATCGGGGTGAACTGCCTCAGCCCAAGAAAGCTTAGTGTCCATGTGTGGAGGATGCCTTGGCCTCGACCGGTAATTCCATAAGCCGATCAGAAACATGTAAAGGAACATAGTCGGGGGGATTAATTCTGGATAGCAGATTAATATGCAAAAGAGGACATGAACAAGAATTGTGGTGACGGGCTTCTTCCATTGACAAACTTCAACAAGCCACTTGCTTAAGGAGATTAGACCTGAAAAGAGCGAAACAGTTCTGAAGAAGTTGGCTTTGCTTCGTCTCATGCTCCACATGTGGGAATCAACATCTAGCATGTATTCAACAACTTCTTTTCTCAATGGAGGTTCGGCTCGTCCAAGCCTTGAAGCTACAATGTTCATGGCCTGATATCTCAAACTGTCCAATTGGTTTACTGTGAAAGGATGCAGATAATGCATTTTTGGCAGCAATGGACGACCGTAAAGATATATCATGTGTGCTAGAGAAAGACAGGTGAATCGGAATGCTATTTGGAGTTCTCCCATCTTCTTGACTCCAGACTTGTTCAGGACAAGAAGTGGATAAGAATGAGTGTAAATCCTGTCTGTTTCTAGCGTGGATAATCTGATTCTTACCTTTCCAATTCTCGAGTCATTTTCCGGCTTCTCGTTCCTTCCCAAGTGGCAGTTATCGAAAACTCCCAGTGTGATCACTGTGCAGGGATCATAAACCTCCCAAGTATATTGCTCATTCCATTTGGGATTGAAGCTTTCAACTATTGTTCTCGTTCTCACCCATTTCAGTCCGTATTTCGCCACGCAATAAGCATCTGTGCTTTCTCGGCCATCTTTTTTCTTCATTGGGAGAAGCCCTTGTGCACTTAAGATTCCCACTTCAAGGATTCCAATTGGTTGCTTCCATAACTCCCTAGCAGTAGGGCGTTGATCGCTGATGTACATTGTTGATTCATCTAATACATGGTAACCACCTTCAAGACAGGCTCTTATATGAATCCTTGTTGAAAACTTGTGTTCCTTCCTCCTATCTCCCTCTAGAACCCCAAAGCTGAACTTCTCGAGGTTAAACCACCGAGAATGAACTGGTCGGTGATCCAATCGTCTTTCAAAGGTGTGTAATTGCAATTTTATCACCCCAACAACTTCATCTTTTGAAGCTGTTTTATTTTCAACAGTGAGTACTAATTGCTCTTCAAAAGGCTCTGCTGCTACAAAAAAAAGGTCCTCGTTCCAGAACGGGTTAGGTGTTTTGTTTGGACATAGTTTAGTCTTTAGTATCTGATTTCCAACTTGAGCTTTTGCAAAGACATGAGGGGGTTGGCTTTTGTCTTGAGATTCTACTTCTTGTGCTTCGATTATATTGACTCTAAGGTACCACAATTTAGGGGAAACATAGACCTTTGTTCGGACACTGAAAACGCCTTCTCCTTTAACTGAAGTAGCATCCGAATGCCATGCTTCTGGGAATGCTTCATCTGCTTGAGTTCCCATCCAAACTGCAAGCATTACTGCCCCTCTCACCTTGCTTTCTCCTCGATGATCCTCTAGCCTATACCACTGAGGCGCCAAAGGGCTATCCGGTGGAGCACGAGTAGGCACTTCATTCATGTCAAAAACCACCCTCCCTAGATAGTCGTCTTTCGCTACCATCGCTCTGTCTCTAACGAAAACTTCAACAACAGATGAATGAATCTTCTCTTTCGAGAACGTGAAAACTTGGTTCCATACTGGATTTGTTTTCTTCTCAAAATGCTGTGTCTTGCCTTTATAATTCCCAAGTTTCACTTCTACATATGGATCGCAATTTCCGGTCACTGGATTTGTAGGCAAGTCTTTTGCTTTCACAACTCGAACATAAAGATAATACATCTGTTCGACAAGATCATAAGTACTTGTGACCCTGTCACTACTAATCCACCCTCCTCCACCTCGAACTCCTCCATGTGGCCACCTCTCTCCAAGCTGGGGCTTCGTGTCTTTAATTTTATACTCATCTTGTGGATTAGAAGATGCCTGTGGGTTCATTTGCTTACTTGTCAAGTGAACCTCTCAACGTTTATATGCGTTTTATGCTACCTAATAACAAGATATCAAATGCTGGAGTGACTTCTAATGTACTGATCTCAAAACTATTTCCTGCAGAAAGTTTTTTTTATAGAGGTAGAGCTCGGTTTGGTTGAAGAATGGAGGGAAATTTGGCCGTCTGTTGAAATATAGAAAGACAGTTTCAGCTTTGATAAAGCAGCAAGGAGATTTGTTTAGTAGCTGAATTTGTTCATAGTCTTCATATCCTCTTATGATTTGAGCCTTGTAACGTAAACTTCACGAGGAAGTTATGCAAAAAAACTGGATGCTGATGCTGATGCCAATGTCAAGTTTTTATTTTATTATTATTATTATTGAGTTCTGTTAGATATTGGAGTTCTATTATGTAGCTTCTGAAGTTGGCGGCTTTGTAAATTCTTCTTTTTCTTCCTTTTTTTATCTTTTGTGGGCATCAACTACTTTTCGGACAGTTTACGCACTCTTTCATTGCCTTTGAGTAGAAAGACCTTTGTGTTAATAGAGAGGCCAACCAGGTCGTGTCCTAGCATTGAGCCAAACTGGCCCTTGTTGTTACTTGAACTTCGCACGTGTTGATTGTGAGTGTCAAACATGGCTGGGACCGTGCTAAGCTATCAACTTTCACACAACCTGACTCATCACTGCCGGTTCTAGGTTGGTCAGCAATCGGGATGGCTCAAACCTTTTGACACCTCTATGTATAAAATATTATAAATATTGGAATAGTATAACAACAGGTGTTTGATGCCTTATTTGTGATTACAAAAATAGTCTTTTTAGACTTCAAATTTGTTGCATTTTGCTTTATGAGATTCTTGGCTTTGTTTAGAGACAAATTTAGCAATTTTTGCCAACTTTTCAAGAATTTTCAGCATTTTTTTTTTTTGTCACTCTGTTTGATTCTGCTATATATATATATTGTAAGATCCATAATAAATCTAATCATATTACTTGGTGCCTCTAAGCGTAGGCTGAGTACTCGATAAATTTTGGGTCGGGTACATAAATTTCTTCTTGTTGTGTTTAGTTTCTTATTACAACTATTGAAAAATCTAAAGCGATTAAATTCTTGACGATCACGATCAATAAGCATGGGTGGAGCTTAAAGAAATCCAGTGAGTGATAAAGAAAGATTATGGGTATAAAAACATGGTAGTAAAGATGCTTAACCTTTATTCTTCTATCTTTATTCTCCTTTAATTCAACTATCTTCAGCCATTATTTCTTCCTTTATCAAAAGCGATTATGAAGATGCTTTTGGCTCAGTTTCCATTTATAAATTTATTAAAAAGTAGATTTTACTATTTCTTTTCTTTAATTCCAAACCCACAAAAAGTGAGAAACAAAAACACGTATAGCATAAAATAAGAGAAAATTGCAACATTAGTCCCTAACCTTTCATTATAATTGTACAAACAATCCCCCTTGACAAAAGCTGTCCAAATTTTTGCTCAATTATCATGTGAGTCAACGGCAAAATGGACAACAAGGACTTGAAGACAAAATGGAAAAGATTTTAATTACTTTTTCGTTCTTACACTTTGTAAGATACACATAGATGGAGGTTTACATAAAAGTAGATAGCAAGGTCCTAATAAAATTTGACAAACTACCGCTACCTTCAATGTTTTACACATTGATTTTAATCAGTTGGCTTGATAAGATCATGGCAAATAAAGTTTTAACTTGTTCAAGTATTCAATCATATTTATGACAGACTCATATTTCAAAGGAAGAAGATACTATAAAAATGAATACACCACTTTAATGAGATTGCCAAGAATTTTCAATCAGAGAGTAGATGTTACAGCACCACTTCTGTTAATTCCACATGTGTGCGTTCACATATATACTACAATCAAGCATACAAGTAAAAATTAGAGATGAAGATAGACTTACTGAATCAATTATACAGTCGCTTTCTTCACACGATATGTTAGTGTCACAAAGGAGATTCTTTCCATTGCAACCTGTCAAGTGCATCCACAATTGCCCTGCGGAACTCACCATTGTGAAGAAGGAAAGACGATACATGGCCACCAGTAACCCATCTCACTTCCGAACCTGGCCAAGCCTTTTGAAGCTCGACTACCGAGTGCTTTGGGATGTAGCCATCATCCTAAAACAATTAAATGTATTATATGAAGAATCCGGCTCACCTCAAGAATCCAAGAAAATTGATGTTAGGATCCTCAGAGAGAGCAAAGCATCCACTGAACCACACCATTTAAAAGCTTAGGTTGTTAATGAGAACGCATTCGTATCTTTAAATTTCAATTATCAACACGTCCCCTCATGTACAGGCTACATTCATTTTAATCAAAGGCTAGCATGCACAATTTTCATAAATGTTTGCAGTGAGAATTTGAATTTAGAACATTCGCGTATCTTATACCATGTGAACCACCTTATCTAAAATCTCAAATTGCTAGAGCAGGAAGTCAATTATATATTTAAGCTTAACCTTCATCAGCATGTCACCAATAGGCATGTACAAGTTTTTAATTTAATGCTTACTCTCAATATGATGTGCACAAGAGTCTGCTATTCATTTTCTTGCAGTCCTTCAATCATGGCTCGAATTTTAAACACGTGATATGTGATAAATGGAGAAGTCATTGTGACCCCATTACATGGACTACCTTACGGACACATGGCCAGAGAGTTGTTTCAATTAAAGCATATAATAAAACCATGAGAACTGAAAGACAAGACATAATCAAAGGAAATTATTTCCATATATAATGATATTATAGCAGTACAAGCTAAGATTTCATAATAATATGAAACTTGAGATCAAGAAATGCATGGAATATTTAAAGAGAAAGTAACATTATGTTGATATAGAAAAGTGGTATGAATTTTTTTTTTGGAAATGTAAACTGTGAGATATATTTAACTTACAGTAGCAGCAACAAATATAACAGCATCGGGATTTTTGGGAATTGGGAACCGTGTGACATCTGTGAGAGACAACACATTTCTCATCCGCTCCCTAACCTCCTCAATCGTTGTTGCAGCCTTCTGAGCAGCAAGGTCGTCTCTCAGTGCCTCCCATGCAGTGGCATGCTTTAGAATCCCTTCACAGAAAGCTACAACGGCAGAGTGTGGAGAGAGAAATGGAAGTGTAGCAATAGGTGTAGGGTGCAAGGATCCAACCATAGCTGCATGTACTCCTCCTAGATTTATAGAAGAAAATACAAGGTTTACAAAATGAGAAGGAATTAAGATGAACTGTTGGATACATTCCTCGAAATTCAAGTATCCTTACATGCATGCCAACTTTTCGTATAATGGATATATAAACAAGCACAAGTTAAAATTATAATAGTTCTCCATTTCTCTTCTTTAATGTTCTTCAGATAGAAATATGGGAAGGGTGATTGTATAAATCACTCTCGAGAAAATGGAAAATAAAAAGAGGAAAGCAACTCTACAAATACATAATAATATACCATGCTGATACATGATTCCAAGCATTCAGAAGAATATTAACCCCGACACGACAAAATATACAGTGATCAGCAAATAATGCATTAATGGATATTTGTGTTTATGAATATTTGTATATACACGAATATGTGTATATCTGTATAAGTATATATATACACTAGCCAATATCCATGAGCATGTACATATTTGGGTTTACTGCTGAAGTTTTGGAAAGTAAACTTTGCGGTGTCTGAAATTCATATAACTCCTTTAAGAATAAAAAGAGGCTCAATAGTAACAATAACAAACACTCTAAATGTTCGTGCATGTACTCAGAATAGAGAGATTCTAGCTTCAAACTTCATTCAACATTTTAATGACTTCATTTAGGTGATAACCAAAAATTTATATTTGTACCAGTAATGCTCCACTTGTCTCCACGACAGTCTTCTTAAAGCAGCGTTTAACGTGCTTAACCCTCATTTGATCACCATTATTTTCAAAATACATTTTTAACCGCACATTCTTCAATAAAATATTATTACACGCAAACCTAAAACTTTTCCTTATTTTTTAACCACATTCTCCATCAAATCACTATTCCAAAATGCATTTTTATCAAAAAAAAAATGGGGCTCAAACAGCTCTTAGTTTGCCGGAATTGTTAGGTGTCACGTGGAGAAATCCCATCAGTGACAGCATGATCAAGGTAAGACCTGAAACTTACCCATGCTAAGTCCACATACACCCATTTTGCCGAACCCTGCTTCTGAGTCTAACCAATATAGAAGACTACGGGCCTCTTCAATGGTGACTCTTCCTAATAAGAGTAAGTCGCTAACACACAAAAGTTTTGCACCACGTTGCAGCATTGGACGTCTTCTTCCGTAGAAAGGGCTGCAACAACATATTTAGCTTGAATTAGATCCTCATAACATGAGAATAAGTCTTCAATTTATTTAAGATTTCCATGGCAACCTCTCGAGCACCATGGTTGCTATGTTTTCCTTCAACAATGGTCCACCAAGACGTAATCTCCGTTCAAACGTATGGTCTCCAGTGCCTAAAAGGGAAAGAAAAACATTAAGCTCAAATGCTCAACTTCGATTTTTCATTTTTTTAAATCATCTTAGACGGTAAGATAGAATGCTTGGCACACGTGTTTGACATCATTATCATAATAAATAAAAATTCCAGTAGTGACCAATGAGAACAGATGAATAGTTAACTTAAAATGATTTATATATCTATGGTGTCAGAATTTTATCAGAAACAATTTATTCAATTTGAATACATTGCATTAGTATCTGTTATCTTATTTTCCGAAGCGGCACACACAATTCCAACAAAAAACATGTGGAATAGCAGAATAAGAATCATTGTTCGTTAGTCTCTCACTCATTAGTACTGGTACTCTGAATAATTATCTTGAAAGGATGAACTATAAGCAATAGGTTACACCTACATGGGACTCTGACAACTTGAAAAGGGTTATCGCAAACTGCACTTCTAATTTTCCTCATAGCCAGAATTTAAAATTAATTAAAACTTGATTTTTCAAATTCTTGGTTGCAACCCTCAAACTTCCAAAAAATTGCTAATCTATGATTCTTTCGTGGACCATTGATGTTGGTGATATTGTTGAATACTAGCCTCATCTCAATTTTCAGACCAACGAGCATGTTCTTTTGACTAAAATATGAAGAGGAACATCAACTGTATTTCTTTGCTTGCATCTAAAAACTACAGTGAAAGAATATTCAGAACACGGCAAACAGAATTGTATTGAATCTTTTGTAACTCTATGACCAGTTAGTTTAATGCATTGTAGCCCTTCCCATAAGCAATTATGTTTGCTGGAAAAGTACATTTTATTCGAACAACAATGCTATTAAACTAAGGGTTCCTCATAGTGGCATGAAAGGAGAGATGATTTCAACATTCAAAGTCTCAGATCAGAAAATTATTATGTTGATATGACTCCAGGTTTTTTATCAGTACAAAACATTAAAAATTCAGTGAGAAATATCAACCTCAAGCAACTTTAGCAAACAGTTTTTACTTAGTTAATTAAACGTGTAATCTCATGGTAAATGGTAAACCATATCTGAGACAAGGTAAATTTAACTTCTTGACTCAGGTAAGTATTAAGCCCAGAATTTGTAAGACGCTTCACTAGCATTTGTTCACCAGTTTATCTTCAATCGTTCACTGCTAGAAAGATTTAAAAAACTACCACAGACCATGTCATTTTTGGTTTACCCTCCCTCTTGTAACTTGTCCTGTTTAGATCATTACATTCTTATGCATGTGAAGAGTCTATACAAAACATGTCTCCACCTTCTAAATTATTCTTCCTTAATTCATTCACAATTAGCACCAACGTCAATTATAGTATATATTTTTATTTCTTATCTTGTCTGTTACACATCCATCTTAGCATCCTCAATAGAGCGTTCCTCTTATTGGCATCTTGTACAGCCCAACACCCATAAAGCATAGTAGGTCGTCTTGCTGCTAAATAGAAAGATACATAATAATCTCTAAGAAACTTTTTCTGAATGAAAAGGCATAAAGATACAATGTCAGATATTACAGCCATACAATTAGGTAACACAACTTTACTAAACCAGAAATCATATATACAATTACAAATAAATTTATTCCTTTCAATTATTGACAAACTTACACAAATCACATCAAACTTAAACTGGGTACCTATATTGTTCCAAGTTATTACCTGCAAGGTGAACCACACAGGCCATCTTTTGTGGAGGCAAGAACTTTGGAACAAGGAAAGCAACCCTGGCATTGTGACTTTCAGGAGGCAATGCATTAAGAAGTTGTTCATCGCATGGTGTCCTAAATACCCCTTCTCTAAGAACAGCAGTTTTGGATTCCCAAATTGTCTTCCAAATAGGTTGCACCAATGTAGGAGGCCAATTCTGTCCTACATCAGGGAACAATTGCTTTATCATTTTCTCCAAAAGCTCAAGTTTTGTGCCACCCCACCCTCTTGAAAAAAAAGGTGGACTTATCTTTGTTCTGTGCAATAATGCACCATATACATGATCCAAAACATAGTAAAGGGTTCCAAGATTAACAGTCACCATTTCTAATCCAACCCACAACTTTATTTCGCAGGGAAACCCAAAAAACCAATGATAAATTATGTTTTTCAATCAATTCAAAATCAATCCAAATCAGTACAGAGCACTACCAGCTCAAAGTAGATCGAATTTACAAAAGTTTCACCCAGAATTTCAATTTATGTGAGGAAAAAAGGAAAATCTTTGTTGGGCCAATAAGAAATGAAATCTTAGGTCCAAATTTTGAAGAGTATAAATTGAATCGGATCTCATGAATATCAATAACAAAATATAGATCAAAGGCAAAATGCAAACATTGCAAAAATTTATAAACCTATGCGCATTGAATCAAAGAAGAAAAGAGAAAAAAAATGTGTGTGAGCGAGTCAAGATAGGATATAGATTGCAGAGAAAGGAATAGAATATGAAATATAGGGGTCTTCAATACGAAAACTGTGGGCGGAGAAGTAGGTTGAGACATGGTGGAATAGAATACAAGGATCCCTATGCCACCTCAGATTATCCATGTTCTTCTATCGCACTTGTAAGAACATGTTTGCCTAAGCTTAGAAGGTTTGCTTATAATTAAATAAGCAATATTGAAAATAAGTACGTTATTTATTTTAGTGGTAGGAAATAAATAACTACTATGAAAACGATTTTTTTCTACTTATAAATAGGTAAAAAGTTACTTATTCAAAATTAAAAGTATAAGATGTGACAAGATAATATCGAGTGTAACGTTTGAATCTCATTTTTGGTGTAGAATACATTTTGAAATAATAGATTGATGAAGACTGTATAGTTAAAAAATAAGGAAAAATTCTGAATTTACGTATAATATTATGTTATTGAAAAATATGATTGAAAAGAATAGAAAGAAAAATGCATTAAATTTGAAGTGCACTGGCACTGCATGTACAGAAAAATATTTACATGGTCAAAGCACATGGGACACCTATCCCCTTGTAATTGGCTAAGCCATTTATTTCCTCTGTACACGGGGAATATTCTTTATAATTTTAATGGAGTGCGTGTTCTTTGTTCCCACTCATGTTGTAACAATAAAGCTATTTGTACAAAATTGAATTATAAAAGTTAGGTTACAAAGTGTGTTGGCAAAATNCTTTTCAAAAGTTTTGGGGGTTTTTTTTTTTTTTTATCATGCCACGTCACTTTGTCAATAGACTTTGTCAACTGACATTGTACACCTACCGCGATCGAGAAATATAAGATGACTGATAATTTTCCAATAAAGCTATTTGTACAAAGTTAGGTTATAAAAGTTGGGTTACAAAGTGTGTTGGCAAAATTCAGATCGTTGATTTCATATGATTTAAAAATCTGTTTTTAAAATGATTGGTCTAGATGTTATTTTGTCACCAACTTTGTAAAGTAACTTTGTACATGTATCATAATTATAATTAGGAGAACAAAATGCAAAATAATTTGTTTCTGAAATGAAAAATGGCTTGCTTACAAATTTCTCATCGACAAGACAAAATTCCTAAAGAGACGCGCAAATACCAAGAATGATGCTATCAAGGTTCCAGGTATTCATTCCTCTCAGACCTAAGATAAGTATTAAAAGGTTCAAGAGAATAAATGCTTCCATATTAACTTTGTTCAAAAGGTTTCCATACCTTACAGCCTGCTAATTTCCTTATTATGCCAGATGGAATCATATAATCTAACCATGGAGAAGGTCATGTTGGATGCATATGGTGTATGGAGTGACAAACAAACGTCCGTAGAATTTTTATCAAACTTTTGCTAGAATTTCAACAAAGTACTGGCAATAAAACTTCAAATGAATAGTGTCAAATGGAAGTAAAGTCGAGACAAATGTAGAAGACTTTGTCCTTAAGTCGAATTTGCCCCACAACGATTTTTACGGTTTATGACAATCAACTCCCAAAATACAACGATTTCTTCTTGTGTGAGTAACACTTCAACACACAAGAACAACGAATCAAAATTTGGTTTATGTACTCCTTAATGCAAAAATGAAGAAAATCAGAATTTTATGCAATATATATGCAAAACTTGGTTGAGAGAGAGAAGAGGATGTTATGGTATGATTGCATATCATTGAGGTGAAGAAAAGGACGTCCTAAGGATCCTATTTATAGAGTATGAGGGGTTGTGGACGAAGTGTTGCAAGCCAAACCTCGCAATCTTACGAATAGAAGCAACTTTTGTTGTCGCTGACTTCTTGCTCGAGGGATAAAAAGAGAACCACTTTCGCCTTCCTGTTGCTAGGCTATCGCTCGAGCGACAGCTTCCTCGCTCGAGCAAACAAGTGACTCGGTGTTAACTTTGAGCAAATATTCGAATTTGATCCGGTGGTCAAATTACAAATGTAAATAAATCAACTTGTTCTACTCGTCGAATAGATCGTCGTAGTATATTTAGAATCTTGAAATCAGCTCTGGATGAACGAGAAATTGTGGTCGAAGCTGTCGCTCGAGCGATAGACGAGCGACGGATATAGTCACTTTCCAGCCAATTTTTCCTCTATTTTCCTTCCAATGTTGCTCGAGCGATAGGCGAGCGACGGATATAGTCACTTTCCAGCCAATTTTTCCTCTATTTTCCTTCCAATTTTTGACCACAATTTCTCGTTCATCCAGAACTGATTTCGAGATTCCAAATATACTACGACGATCTACTCGACGAGTAGAACAAGTTGATCTATTTACATTTGTAATTTGACCACCGGATCAAATCCGAATATTTGCTCAAAGTTAACACCAAGTCACTTGTTCAAAGTTAACCAAGTTTTTTATTTCTTGAAACCAATTCCAACAGATCCAGAGGCTTCATTTATTGCTCTTGAAATCAGGGATTAGGATTTAATCCATAAAAACAATTTCCAGCAATCAAGCCAATGCTGTCCAATCCAGAATGGAAGGCTTCCGAATTTATCCGAGACTCTTTTGGAAGAAGGCATTATCACGAGTGTTCACAATGCAAGTCAGAGACGCTGATTTTGCTTGAAGCGTCTACTTGGAGACACTGTGCTTGACATTTAGAATCTGAATTTGTGCTAGACAACTTCAAGTTGATTACCTGAAATCTGAAATCAAATAACATTCGAGCAAACGCGCACATTTATAGTGATTCATAATCAATTTGATAGGTACGTTCACTGTTGGTTGCAGCACATTTTACTATGAAGAAGAAACAGGGTTACAATAGTTATATCACGCCTTTGTGCATGTGTCACTCAGAAACTGACCACCTAAACATCCTTTATGTATCATATTATTATTAGGCGACCTAATGCGATTGTGAACGTAGAATGCGATATATGCTTCTGAATAAAAAATCCATTAGGCTAGTCATGGCGATCCCAGTCCACAGGATTAGGCTTCACATAGTTTAACAATTACTCGTCTTCATTTCCAGCCTTCAAGAGCAGAATAGTCTTGAAAACAAGTAGCCATGACATCCCTGCACAGTATCAAGCAAAGGACATGTCTGGCATGCCTCCTCAACACCACGATTCATCCATTTCTTCGACAAATCTTCAGCAATCGGGCCAACATGATGCTGTAATACGGCAGCACCTAAGGGTCCAACCAAATTTAGCCTAGTCGCAGCAGATATGACATCTCGCATTGTTATGAACATGTAAGCTCTCTGAGAAGTTTCACCATCAAACCCAAGAAGCCCACATATGAGCCCAAAGATGGGAGCATGGTGCAAAGAGACTGTTGAACTTCCCAGAGATGCATCTCTCATCATTTTAATAGAAGGAACTTCTGAAAAAACAGCTGCAGCAACTCTCATAAGCGCTGACCCTTGAGCTATTGATGCCTTACGACTCACTTCATTGGTAAGTGTTGCATCCAGCAGCCGATCAATTTTCTGCCACGTCTGCATGTCAGGAGACATGTTTGCAGAGTGAACAAATGGAAGAAGTAAACTTCCCGTATTCTCTAATACATGGACCACGTACTTCCGTAAATCTTCAGGGCCAAAGACCAAGCGAGCTTGCATTGCTGCCTCGAGACCACAAGAATGAGCAAAGCCACCTGTAGGAAGTACAGAATCCAGCAATTGCCATTGGCTCCAGAGACGACAAGAATCACTCAATATAGATTTATCATTGCTATCATTTCTTTCCTCCTCATCAATCATTTGAAGGTGCGGACCTTGAGCAGTCTAACATACAGGGGACAATCCAAACCTGAAAAGAGGACAAAGTTTTCAAAATGAGATGTTGAAAAACTTCCTATGCGAGACAAGGTGTTCTAGATGAAGTTAACAGATCACTTGGACTGAAACTTCCATACAGATTTTCTCAATAAATTGACTTCGTAAAAGAAAAAGGATGACCAAAATAATATAGGATTTTTAAGGATAATTACATGGGTCTAGTAATGATGTAGTCTAAGAAGATTCCATATTCCACAGACCCACAGGGGCATTTTGAAGAAATTCTTTGGCAGAAAACTTTTCATTTTCTCCTAATCTAAGGCCACGACATTGATAAATGAAGCTGCATCCTAGCATCCCTCAGTTTCTTGCTACGTCTCATCTCATTGAACCATCGAATCATTCGTCTCTAGGAGTAAATCTGACCAAAGCTTCGGGAATATCTATATTTCTAAAGGCAGAAGTATTCCTACGGCCACCCAGTGTCGCCTTAGACGTTTATATTTTTGGAGCTCAGTCCACAAGCTAACGAGTTCTCCATTTTGATCTCTCAATCCAGTTCTAACCCCAAAAAAATTGCAAGCGGGTAACAGTCAATATAGTGAGAACAACAATTCAATAATCATCTAAATTTTTAAGAAGTCAAGTCAATTTCAACAGAAAAAAAGGAGAAATTAGATATACCAATATAATTATATTTCATCTAAATTAGGGCAAAACTTCCATTAAATAGTCAATCTAAAAAAACTGCCATTTAGCTGGATCTCTGCAGCGACTATACTCAAGCATGTATGCATGATGCCTGTGTTTCTGATTAATGGGTTCTTGAAATACAAATATTATACATGTGATCATACAAAAATCAAACGATTTCCGCATACACAATTGAATAACAGCCAACAGTATTTTTTATAATCGAATGGGTATTTGAGTATGCATCAAAGAAGAATTAAAGAACCCGAAATGAAATCCCACAAATATGTAAAAGAAAACAGAAATTGCTGTTGAACTATAATTGTACAGTAAAGAAAGAACTTTTACCTGGAAGAGCTTCTTGTTTATGATATAGACTGAAAATACACGTAGAAGGAACAGAAATCAGTAGTGAGATTGAAATGTTACAATGAGAGGGGGTGGGCCGAGTGGGGTGCTCACCAATTGGGCTTTAGTTTGAAGACCAGATTGTACTTGGACGAGTTAAACGGGCAGCTTGGCAGTCCACAACAGGTGCATGCTATCCATTTAAAATTTTCATTATAAAAAGTTGAAATTTTATTAAAATAATTTTAAAAATTAGAATTGTATTTTATTGATTATGAAATTGTACTAGACATGTCAAAAACTCCTTATAATCTATATCATCATAAAATATTTATTATAAATATGAGTACGAGATGTTGGGAATGGTCTAAACACTGAAGAACAATCGTTTTTTCTGTATCGTTAGTCACTTTTTAAACATATATTTTATCTTTCTTTGTTATAAGTTTTAACTTATAAGAGAATTCAAACATAATCTCGCTTATAAGTTTACTTCCAAGTACACAAGGAAATCCTAAAATAAATGGCTCTTTTATGGATCAAAATTAAAAATAAGTTACTCTATTTTTACATTAAGGCAATAATTAATTTCAATTAGTTAGATTTTTTACTTAAAATAAGAAAAATTAATTTGTAGAGATGTGTAGAGTTTATCCAGGAACGTTACAAATGGGCAGGTTATCCCCAAATAGAACACATACATTCAAAAATGAGTGCTTTCAATTAGCCAAAGCGGTTGCAGTTGGGTTGGAATCCGCATCAGTGTCTTTATATCGCAATCATGCGCATGATGATTTACAAACTAGCTCACCTTGTTATAAAAAGAATTTTTACTATTTTAGTTTTTTTACTAATAAATTGTTCTTCCAACAATAAATCAAATTATAAAAAATTAAAATAAAAATAAAAAAATCACGTAGTCACTAAGTTTTTTTAAAATTAATATTTTTTTTTTAACTGGCTGAGAAATAAATAATAATTAAACAGATATTCTTCACTCTTTCTATCCATGTGTTAATTAGAATCTGTTATATAATCAAGAAATTATTTAGATATATATACAATAAGAAAAATAGTAATTTTCCATAAATTCTCTTCTTTCTTTCTTTTTTTTTTTTTTTTTTCCCCTCTTTACAGACTAGAATATAACAAAAGTATACAATTATCTTTTTCCCCTGAAGAACAAAAAAGAAAAGAAGGCCTACAATTTCCCATATTATGATGAAGATTATACTATCCTAGGCTTAGGAGTAATCTTGATGACAAGACCAGGAAAAACATCATCGGAATCTTGAATATGTGGGTTCTGCTCGACTATGAAGGGATCATCGCATTTGTCGCTGATACTGTGGAGAGTTTCACCTTCTCTTGCAACATAGATTTCCTCGCAGGGGTAGTCTTTTAGTTGGTTATTTCTCACTAGAGAATTAATCATTATCAGTGATGATGATGATGATGATGATGAGCTCACCAATATGTGAAACAGTAAAATAATTGCGCAGGATGCATAACTTGGAAATGATGCTTTTAAGGATTTGGCTATGGTGGACAAAGCCATTGTATAGAGAGAGAGCCCGTGGGAGGCGGTTATAAGTTTTTCAAGGAGTATCTGATATATTCTTTGCCTCTGTTTGACAAATTTATAAATTATCTGCAAATAGAAATAATAATGAATTTTATGTAGAAGTTTTTATCCAAATAGAGACTATACTCCTGTTTGGTGGAATCAAATTAGATTTTTAGTAAATTTTGATAAAGGTTGATGAAATATATGGTTGAAAAATTGTGGATCCATAAAATATATGATTAAAATTACTCATTATTTTTTACTTAAATTAAATTTTAGATTTTAGTCGATAGCAACTGGGCTATATAAAATATGCAGGGGTGGGGTCTAATGGGTTAGGTGACTGGTGGCCGTGGGTGTGGATGTGGATGTTGGTTGAAGACTTGAAGGTCTTTGTGAATAGGAAGGAAGTTGAGTCTAGGTTTTCTACGATATCATGGTGTGTAAATTTTGGTCTTGTATGGCGGATTCTCGAAACATTCAAGATCAAATTAAAATTAAGAATTTTTGCAATAAATTCTTTATAAGTTTTTCTAAACTTATAATAGAGTTTTGACCCATTCTTTCCAAAAATACTTAAAAGTTAATTGCTAATTTTACTTCCAAAATGTTCAAAAAACTTTCAAAATTCTTAAAATAGTTTATTGATTGCAAAACTAAATAAAATCGAACAAAAAATTAATAAATCATATCGCGTATCTCATCGTATCCATCAATAGGTTGAACGATAGGGGTGGACAAAATAACAAAATCAAATCAGACCAAAGTAGAGAGCGGTTCGGTTCAGTTTTATAAAAAAAATTAATAATTTTGGTTTGATTTGATTCTGGTTCTAATCCTGGTTCCCGTTTTGGTTCCGGTTCTAGAACCAAAACCAAACTCAATTTTCAAAAATGCAGTTGTAAAAAATCATTGCAACAAATGTCTCATTAAGTGTCTTCTTTACCATATTACAGTTCGATAATAACGTTATTTTAAAACTTAAAATTTCAGCACGTTTTCTAGCCAATCAAACTTTGACAACGCAAAAATAGACTAACATTAACTGGTAAGTAGATATTATACTGACGTGACAAAAGAATAGATGTATTAATGTACATAAAGGTTAAATTCTAATAGAGATGAATATTTTTATTTTCTTCCTAGCATATACATTCTGTTGACCCCAAAAAGTGGT